>JAOTRH010468414.1:0-27320 GCA_034768845.1 Heliamphora exappendiculata | reverse complement strand
AAAATATTTTAATTAAAATCGAATATTCGAATTAATTAAATTAACAGGATAAATAAAATCAATAAATATCATCCACGCAGTTAATGCAAGATAAATATAAATTATCCCGATTTTATGATTTGATTGAAATTCTAAAGAGTTTCAGTCTCCTATTAAAATTAGCTTCCAGTCTTTCAGTCTGTATCAAATTCCAGCTTTCCCGTCTCTGCTGTGTTTGGAATCCTTTTGGGATTAAAACACCTGGAATTGCCCCGCCTCTAATTTCCAAAACAGATTGAATTGAGTAATCCCAATTTGAAGAAACCACTTGCCTCTCAACCACTGTTTGCTATTGCTTCTGATTGGGAGACGGCAAAAAACAACCAAGTTCCGGCTATTGCTTCTGATTGGGAGACGGCACTATTTGCTATTGCTTCCGATCAAAAATCAACCACTGTTTGCTCCTTTTAGAAAATAGCCGAAGCCTCAAGCTTGGAAAGCCGAAGCTGTTTGCTTTAAAAAGGGACGCCACTGTTTGCATCAAAAAGAAAGCCACAGTGCTGAAACGGCTTGGGAACCGGCTGGATAGTTTTTTGCTTTTGGAATTCAATAAAACCTTTGTTCCCAAATCAATGTCCCAATCCTAATCCCATGATCATGCACCACTTGGAGATCAACCTGATCAAACTTTTCTCTTATATGATGTATTATGCTAGCCTGGATCATGCGCCACTTGGGAAAGCACCGAACCTGCTTGCGCCGGCGGCTGTGTTTGCTTGGGATTTTGCCGCAGCCGTAAGGCAGCATTTGGCTGCCGCTTGTCCCTCCTTTTTTTTATTTAACCAAAAAAAATTCTGGAGAAAAAAAATATTGCAAAGTAATAAAAAAATTTTATCCACAGCTAAAACCACCGGAACCACCGCCACCAACCACCGCCGTTTCTTCCATATCCGTTCTTATTTTTTTCTTTCTAATAAATTAAAAAAAAAACTTAAAGAACATAAAATATTTTTACATTGATCCTATGCCTCCGTAGAGTTCACAATTAATCTAAAAAACTTAATATGACGGTCAACCCCGGTGATTAAAAAAAATTAAATTAATCATCATCTACGCATTCAATCAAACATGAAAATAATAGATGATAATAAAATCGGGATTAGAACGCCTGTAAAATAAAGTTAGCAACAGTTCTAAATCTACTCGATCCCGATAAACCGTAAACAAAAAATAAAATGGCTATGATACTAATTTGTTGGAGGCAATACTGGCAAGATCTTTGTTTTTGTAAAACGATATTCGATAAAAAATTAACTGGACGTGCAAATGCCGAAACAGGCTCCAGATAAAATTTTTGACGTCGAACGATCAAAAATAAACCCGTGCAACTCAAGTTAATTTAGATGAATACCTATTGTCGATCTAATATTCAACTATGACTTGATTCCGAGTTGAAACTCCAGTCAGATATTCTACTGTATTCCCTTACGCGATCCTCGAATGTAGTGTGGGTTACGATCCTCCGAGAACTTGTACCGGCAGAACCTCGATATATTTAAGTCTTGTAAGACAAAAATAATATCATAATAATATATGAGATATGAAGTATCAATTCTATCAATCTCATACTGGTTCGGCCTACCCGCGTATATATAGGGTTACAATAGGGACGTGGGGAGTAATTATGAGTTAGACTTCCAGTGGAACACAGACATCTACTGGAGATTTCTGCAATTATGGAAAGACATACATCAATTTTTGTAATTTTCATAAAATACTGAATTACAGTTCACACCACTAAAGAACTATAATTGCACTCTGACCCATAATCTCAAGACCTTCTTGCAATGAGCTCCTGTTATTAAATGCTTACCATTTCTCTCGACGTTAAGATTCCGGATACCCGCCAATTAAATTTAATTACTGATAATTTAATTTAATCGGTATCTTGATATTTCTTAATCCTTTCTGCTTAACTTATTTGACCGCCGAATAATTAAATCCACCTGCAGGGTTTGGCCCGGTCAAAACTTATAAGAATCCTTAAGGGGTATCGTCAATCTCGATCATTGGAACGTGAATTCCGTCAATAATTAATATTTGTCATGTAAATAATACCGCTATCCAACTCACCAGGAATATAGACTCATATAAGATCGCACTCTCTAATGAATCAAAACAACGAATAATAAATATATACAAATTAATAATTATTTCAGAATTAAGATAATAAGCACTATTCATAATAAACTCGGAGTGTGAATTAATTTATATAGTCAGTAGTCAGTACTAAATTAATTATCACAAATGTCCCGTTCAAAACATACAAAGTGTACTGGCACAGAGAGTGGGAACAATAGACGACGCTATTATCTATTTTTCGTAACCAAGATAGGCCTACTAAAACTCTGTTCCACATTTGTACCGATGGTATGCCTATTTCCATCTAAACTGTGAACATAAAACTTATATTTTGCAAGAACCTAAAATCTGGCCTTTTATGTGTAAGCTGTACTCTACACACTAGATTAAATACTATACAGAATATTGGACATCCATGCATATCAAAGAAATGATACACATACATTGCTCATAAAGATTCTCATAAAATAGAAAATTAATTTTATTAAAATAAAATTAAATACTAAAAACATGATTTTCAGTATACCAACCATAACATGACAAACCCACTTTGCACTTGTGTTTCACACATTTCCCCATCATTCTTCGTTGCATTGTGAAAGATTTGAGTGATTGAAGATTAGATTCAAAGATAGGGGGAGGAGACGAGTCGACACGTTTTTCAAATGGGAGAAAAATAGCAGGAGACGAACGGTTTTATAGAAAGAGAGAGAAACGATACAACGTTTGGGGGACCTATGCCTCTTTATATAGGCATAAAGATTTGTGTCGACACATACGACATTTGTGTCGACACTTTTCTTCGCAAGTGTGAGTATTCGAAACAAGAAATTATGTCGACACTTTCGGCTGTTTGGGACGACACGATTGATTTTTGTGTCGATACAAATTTACCGAGAGTCAGGAAACAAATTTGAGTCAACACGATATAGAAAGAGGTAAACACTTTTTCTTCGCAGTGCCGCTTCTATACAGTTTTGGGTAAACTCACCACACAATTGTGTCGATACTTTTTCAAGTGGTGTCGACACATTTTCACACATTAATGAAGAATGTTAAAAGGATTGAAATGACATGGTTAGTATGGCATATTAATCATGAATTAGGAGCACATAACATTCCATGTTCTCTTCTAATATAGCATATTCTTTCTTCATTTAAAAGTTTTGTGAAAATGTTAGCTAATTGATAATCTGTGCCTATGAATTCAAGTTCGATATTACCTTTTTGCACATGATTTCTTATAAAATGATGTCTAATCTCTATATGCTTAGTTTTTGAGTGTTGTATTGGGTTCTTGGATATATTGATTACACTTGTGTTATCACATTGTATAGGAATATGATCTAAATAAAAACTATAGTCCTCTAATTGTTGTTTCATCCAAAGAACTTGTGCACAACAGCTTTCAGCTGCAATGTACTCAAACTCGGCTATAGATAAGGCTACTGAGTTCTGTTTCTTGCTAAACCAAGAGACTAGTGAGTGTCTTAGAAATTGACAAGTTCCACTTGTACTTTTCCTATCTACCTTACATCCGACAAAGTTAGCATCTGAATTGCCAAATAACTCAAAGGCTATACCTATATGATAGAATAATCCTAGATTTTGTGTACCTAAGAGGTATCTAAAGATGCGCTTAACAGCAGTCACATGTGATTATTATGGATTTGATTAAATTATAGCACACATGCAAACACTAAATATGATATCCGGTCTACTAGAAGTAAGGTAAAGTAGAGATCCGATCATACCTCTCTAACACTTTTCATCTACTGTTATACTATCTTCATTCTTGTCAAGCTTCGTCGTAGGACACATTGGAGTTTCCATAGATTTTGCTTTCAGCATGTCAAATATCTTCAATATGTCCTTTGTGTATTTTTCTTGATTAATGTAGATTCATTCTTGAATTTGTTTAATTTAGAGTTCAAGAAAATAGTTGAGCTCACCCATCATGCTCATTTTGAATTCTCCCTACATACACTTAGCAAAGTTTTTGTATAGAGATTCATTAGTTGAATAAAAAATAATGTCATCTACATAAATTTGGACAACTAGCATATCATTTTCTTGAGACTTGATGAAAAGAGTGGTATCAATTTTTTTCTCTTGAAAATTCGTTTTCAATCAAGAATTTACTTAGCTTTTCATACCACGCTCTAGGTGCTTACTTTAAACCATAGAGAGCATTGGTAAGTTTATAAACATGATTTGAAAATTTTAAATTTTCAAGGTCAGGAGGTTGTTTCACAAAAAAATTTTCCAAGATAAAACCATTTAAAAAGAAACTTTTGACATCCATTTGATAGAGTTTGAATTTTTTAAAGCAAACAACATTCTAATTTCTTCAAACCTAACCACAGGAGAAAAAGTCTCATCAAAATCGATGCCTTCTTCTTGATTGTAATCTTGGGCTACCAATCGAGCTTTGTTCCTTAGAACTACTATATTCTCATTTATTTTTTTAAAAAAAACTTATTTTGTATTAATGATAGAGTGTTTCTTAGGTCTTGAGACTAAAGTCCTAATCTTATTTCTTTCAAATTGATTAAGCTCTTCTTGCGTAGCTAAGGTCCAAAACTCATCGTTTTCGACTTTCTCAAAATATTTTGGTTCAGTCTGAGAAAGAAATGCTAAATTAGCACAACATTATGTATAAAGGATCGAGTTTTGATACATTGAGACGGATCACCAATGATAAGATCTTTTGGGTGACCATGAGCATACCTCCACTCCTTAAGCAAATCTAAATTTTCTGGGTTTGAAGATCCAACAGCCTGTTGGACTTTATTTTGTTGAGAATTTGAAACTTTCTCTTGATTTGGCTCTTCATTTTCTTTGATAAAGATATCTTCAACACATTTTTCTATGTCTAACAAGTTATCTTCACAAAAGTCATTTGAAGAACCAATGTTAGTTTCATAAAAAATATGTATAGATTCTTCAACAATTAGGGTCCTTTTGTTGAAAACTCTATACGCTTTGCTAGATATAGAATATCTTAAGAAAATATCTTCATCAAATTTTGTGTCAAACATGTCCAAAAGTTTTTTGTTGTTGTTCAAAATAAAATATTTGCACCAAAATGCGAGAAAATAACTGATGTTAGGTTTTCTTTCATTCCATAGCTCATATGGGATTTTCTTGAGAGAGGCTCATATCATAGTTTTGTTTATGATAAAACAAGTGGTATTGACAGGCTCGTTCCAAAAGTATCTTGGTAGATTATTTTCATAGAGTATGGTTCTAGCCATTTCTTCTAATATTCTATTCTTCCTCTCAACAACTCAATTTTGTTGAGGGGTTCTAGGAGCAGAGAAGTTTTGGTTAATCCCATTTTTATCACAAAACTTTTCAAAATCTTTGTTTTCAAATTCTCTACCATGATCACTTTAGATATTTGTGATTTAAAAACTTTTTTTATTTTAAACTCTCTGAGACAGTTTTGCAAAAGAGGCAAAGGTTTCATCCTTATGAGCTAGGAAAAGCACCCAAGTGTATCTAGAGAAGTCATCAACAATAACGAAGGCATATCTTTTGCCTCCAAAGCTTAATGTCCTTGTTGGACCAAATAAGTCAATGTGTAATAGTTGTAGTAGCCTAGAAGTTAAAATTTCATTTTTAGAATGAAAAGAACTTCTAACTTATTTGCCTTGTTGACATGTATCACACACTTTGTCTTTTTCAAATTTGATTTGGGGTAAACTAATCACCAATTTTTTTTTTAAAAGTTTAAAAATCAAGTTCATGTGTGCATATCCAAGTCTTCTATGTCACAATCAACTATTATCACTCAAGGCGGCTAAGCATTTGGTGTCATTCTTAAAAAGATAATTGAGAGTAAATGTATAAATATTTTTATGTCTTTGACTTTTAAAGATAACTTTGTTATTGATTAAATCGTCAATAACACACTTAGCATGATCAAACACAACCTTGTGATCTTTGTCATAAAGTTAACTTATGCTAAGAAGGTTATATTTCAAACCATCAATAAACAAAATATTTTCAATAGAAGGGGAAGGAATTTTATCGATACAACCAATTCCTATGATTTTTCTTTGCTATTGTCTTCAAAAGTCACAAATCTATCATTTTTTGATTTTAGAGATGCAAACATCGATTGGTCACCTATCATGTGTCTTGAACAAGCACTATCAAGATACCACATCCCTTCCTTGAATGAGGAATCGAGACACACCTGCAAGGAGAATCAAGTTTTGATTTTTGGTAACAAAATTTTCTTGGGTCATTTGGTGTTAGTCCCTTGAGAATGTGTTCCTTTAGGAAGCCAAATCTTCTTGACATAATTATTTAAAAGTTTTCTATGTGGACAATATGTAACAGTGTGTCCATGTTCATAGCAATGAAAATAAGTTACATTTGTATGATTAGAAGATGTCTCGGTAAAAATGTTGTTTAAGAACTTTTGTTTCTTCTTTAGCTTATATTCGATTCTGACTTTGTCAAAAATATATTTTTGCATGCTAAGAAGTTTGTTTAAGTTATTCTTTCTTTGAGTGAACTTATAAACAATTTTAGTAAGGTCTTCAACCTTTTCAATCAAAACCTTATTTTCATATTTCAATGCAGAGACTTGTTTTGATAAAGCAAGTTTTTCATTTTTCAAGGTTTCAATCTCACTCGAGAAGGAAAGAACCAATTTTTTCAAAATAGAGTTCTTTGCATCCATTTTTTTTAATTTATCGTACAAATCTTAAAAAACACTTTGTAATTCTTCTAAGGAAAAACGTTCAGGGGTTATCTTATCATCTTCTCTAGCCATGAGGGATAGATTTGGTACTTCATTTTCTTCCTTTTCATCATTAGAACTGCTGCTATCACTCTCGCCCCATGCAGTTATCATGACTTTCTTGAAGCCTTTTTTAAATTACTTTTTGAGCTGAGGGTATTTTGCCTTGACGTGTCCAGGTTTTTTGTATTCATAGCAGATTATTTCATTCTTCTTGTGATCTGACTTAAGTATCCTAGAATCACCTTTGAACTTACTAGGCTTGCCTTTGTATTTTTCATTCTTGAAAAATCTTCTTCTTCCTTGTTTCTTATTTCTAAGAAACTCCTTGAATTTCTTTATGATGAGGGCCATATTTTCGTTCTCATCACTTGAGAAGTCTTCCTCGAATTCTTCGTCATGAATTGAGGACTTGAAGGTAATGCCTTTCTTCTTTTTGTTGTCATCATCATCGTCCATCTTTATGTTCATCTCATGAGTCAATAAAGAACCAAGAAGTTCTGCTAGACTGAGCGTATTGAGGTCTTTGACTTCTTGAATAGCTGTAACCTTAACTTCCCAACTCTTAGGTATACACCTAAGAATTTTTCTCACTATTTCTGCATTTGTATAAATCTTGTCAAGAGATTTTTGTCCATTAATAATGTTAATGAAGCGAGTAAACATATCAAATATGATTTCATCATACTTCATTTTAAATAACTCATAGTTATGCACAAGCATACTTATTTTAGACTCATTTACTTGGTTAGTGCCCTCATGGGTTGTTAGGGTTAGTATACTAAAAACCATATTTTTAGTATTTAATTTTATTTTAATAAAATTAATTTTCTATTTTATGAGAATCTTTATCAACAATGTATTTATATTATTTTTTTGATATGCATGGATGTCCGATATTATGTATAGTATTTAATATGGTGTGTAGAGTACGACTTGTACACAGAAGATCAGATTACAGGATATAAGTTTTATGTTCACAGTTTAGAGAAAAATGGACATATCATCGGTACGATTGTAGCACAGAATTTTAGTAGGCATGTCTTGGTTACGAGAAATATATAATAGTATCGTCTATTGTTCCGACTCTCTGTGTTAGTACACTTTGTGTGTATTGAATGTGACATTTAGGGTAATTAATTTTATACTGACTATATAAATTAATTCACACCCCAAGGTTATTATGAATAGTGCATATCCTCTTAATTCTAAAATAATTATTGATTTACGTGTATTTAATATTTATTATTTTGATTAATTAGAGGGTGTGATATTATATGAGTCTATATTCTCGGTGAGTAATATAGCGGTATTATTTATATGACAAATATTAATTATTGACAGAATCCACGTCCCGAAAGATCGGGATTGACGATACCCCCTTAAGAATGCTTTAAGTTTTGACCGGACCAAATCCTATAGGTGGATTTAATTATCCAGCGGTCAAATAAGTTAAGCGAAATGGCTTAAAGAATATCAAGATGCGAATTAAATTAAATTTTTAGTAATTAAATTTAATTTGTGCGTATCAAAAATCTTAACGTGAGAAGAAATGGTAAGCATTTAATAATAGGAGCTCAATGCTATATGGTCTTGAGATTATGAGTCAGAGTGCAATTATAGCTCTTTAGTGGTGTGAACTGTAATTCAGTATTTTATAAAAATTACAGGAACCGCTGCACCTTTTCATAATTGCAAAAACCGCTGGTAGGTATCTCTGTCTTCCACTGGAAGTCTTACTCATAATTACTTCTCAGGTCCATGCTATAGTCCTATATATTTACGGGTAGGCTGAACTAGTTTGATATATATGATATATCATATTTTGTCTCTCAAGACTAAATATATATGGGTTTTGCCGGTACGAGTTCTCGATAGTTCGTAGCTCACACTACGTTCGAGGATCGCGTAAGGGAATACAGTAGAAGATCTGACGGGAGCTTCAAATCGGAATCAAATCGTAGTTGAAGAATTGATGGACAAAATGTATTATTCTAAATTAACTTTGGTTGCACGAGGTTTATTTTAATCGTTCATCGTCAAAAATTTTATCTGGAGCCCGTTTCTGCATTTGCCCATCCAGTTAATTTTTTTTTACTGAAAATCATTTATAAAAACAACGATCTTAGCAGTATTACCTCCAACAATTGGTATCAGAGCCGTTTTATTTTTTGTTTACGATTATCCGGGTTGGGTAGTTTTAGAACTGTTACTAACTTTGTTTTGCAGGCGTTCTAAATCTCGATTTTATGATCATAATTTATTTTCATATTTGATTAAATGCGTATATAATGATTTAATTTTTTTAATCACAGAAATTGACCGTGATAGATTAAATTTTTTTAGATAGAATGTGAGCTTACGGGACATAGGTTTCAATGTAAAATTTTTCTATGTTCTTTAAGTTTTTTTTTTCAAATTTATTAAAAAAAAAAAATAAGATCAGGTATGGAAGAATGAAGGCGGTGGCAACCGGTGGTTGGCGGCAGTTTTAGCCACGGTTTTTTATTACTTTGCAAATTTTTTTCTATTTTTTTTCAAATAAGACAAAAAAAAGGGGGGCAAAAACAACTGCCGCAGCAGCCAAACGCTGCCTTGGGCAGTGGCGCAAAAGCAACACAGCTAGCAGATAGAATAGAAGCCAAACATAGCCTAAGGCTGCGTCAACACTGTTTCTGTTTCAAAGAGAAAAGAAAAAGCAAAGCTGTGGCAATTCCGGAACTCAGAGGCGCAACAGTTTTTTGAACAAGGGAGGCGCCGATTTTTATTCACTGCTTCAGTTTTTTTTTCAAGAAAAAAATAAAATAAAAGGAGAAGCAAACAGGCGCCAAATCCCAAAGTCCTGTTTCAATGGCAGCGCCTAACTCAACAGCAGCATCCAAAAGCAGCGCCAAACACAGCGCACTGTAGTGCGTTTCCACAAAAGCAAGCAAATTCCACAAGTGGTGGCGCAATATCCTAAATGCTGTAGTGCCAAACACTGAAGCAGCACTGTTTTTTTTTTTTTTGAAAAACCAGTGGCGGCACTATTTTTGTGGAAGCATTTTTAATTCAAGTCAAACACTGTAGTGGCGAAATTTCAAAACAGTTTCAGTGCAACACCAACATTGTTTCGGTGCTAAAATTCAGCAAATAGCAGTGCAATGACGTGAAGCAGCAAGAGTGGTCCAGGCGTGGCGCGTGAAGCAGCTGGTGTTTTAGTTTCAATCTATTTTGGCTTACAATGGTTTGAGTCTTACAGGAGTTCTATAAGTTACATAATAGAATCAAGATATCTGGATGCAATCAGGATACAAAAAATTTATTGAGAATAGGAAACTGAAACTCTTTAGAGTTTTAGATGGATTATAAAATTGTAATTTTTTTATGTATCTTGCATTTAATTTTTTATTAACTGCGTGAATGATATATATATTAGTTTTATTTATCTTGTTAATTTAATTTATTCAAATATTCAGTTTTAATTAAAATATTTTGTAATAAAAAATAAAATTAAGTTTTTTAATTAATTAACTTTAATTAAATGAATTTTTTTTAAATATTTTAATTTTTTACAAAATATTACGTTTAAGATGATTTTTTAAAATTGGATATTTTAGAAAAACGTGGAAATTAATTCTGAATTTTGAATTAATTAAATAAAAAAATATTTAATAAAAATAAATTATTATTTTTTGAAAAATGTGGGACAATAAATCAAATAAATAAATACTTTTAATCACTATCTTAACTGAAAAGCTAAAGAAAAAACTGTATATTTATTAAAATTTTATTTGTTACGCAATTAAACATGAAAGATGATTTGATAAATCAAAATTTTTGGAATCATGTACACGGAAAGATGTTTGATTCTTTCAAATTGTATGATTTTCAAAATTAATAAATTTATTTTAATAAAACGAATTTTTAAAACCCTAAAAAATGTTTCAAAAATTTAAGTGGGAGATAAAATTTATTCATAAATAAATCTCGCGGTCTCCATCACCAGTTTGTAGGCAATGTAATTAAACCTGCGTGTTGGTAATAAGGCCTTTCTCCATATCGGACAGATTAATTGCGGTATCGCGAGTATAAACTTCATTTAGGGATAATTCTAGATAATTATTAGTGTAGATCACTTCTCCATCTGATGGGTTCATTGTGAAGCGATTGATTTAAGATTATGTGATGGTTAACACTTAGATGTATATAATAGTATCTTCTCTATCTGAGTCACTGCTATTATATACTGGACCGAAACTATGTTAACTATTTAATTTTACTTGGCATGGTCAGTTGCCTAGATCGTAAAATTGAAAAGAATTGGCATGTCTGGTCTTATGATGGATAGTAGACATCCACTCATCATGGAATGCTATTCTCAAGTTACCAGACTGCTGGCGAATTAATTTTAAAATGCTAGAGGGAACCAAATTAAAATAAATTCAAAGTTTTGTTTATCATAATTAACGGTATTTTAATTATGTGATTCTCAGAATTAAAATGGCTTTCAACCCACTCACTTTAATACTCAAAGAAAACAAACTTACGGGACTAAATACTGTTGATTGAAAATGTAACTTAGATATAGTTTTACCTACAAATGGTATTCCTTTAATATCAGGAAATGCGTTTGTTTCTGAAAAACGTTCTTCCTTTTGGCCGAAAGGCATGAGGAAAAAAAAGATTTAGAAACAGGGAGACACGATTTTCAGGATAGTTAGTGGGTCACGGACTGGTGTGAAAAAGCCAAAAGGCTGATGTTTTCACTGCAGCTAGACCCGGCATTAGAAAAAGCTATGTCCAATATTTCTTAGAAGGCAGAACAAATAGGGTAATTTCTATTCACTGGTTGTAGAAACATGCTTAGAGGTGTTATCTACCGATACCTGGTGTGTAGATACGGGAGCCACTAATCATGTCTGTAATTCATTGCAGAGTTCTAGGAAACCCGATAACTTAGTGATGGAGAGATTTATCGACAAATGGGCTATAATACAAAGGTAACAGCAGTTGCAATAGGAGATGTTACTCTCAGTTTTGGTAGAGATCGGATTTTAATATTGAGAGATTGTCTTTATGTACCTGTCATTAGAAGGAACTTAGCTTCCGTTTCTAGATTGGCTAAAGAAGGACATTTGGTTTATTTTAATAACTCTGTGGTTATTAAGGATAGTAAACTGATTATCTGTTCTGATACATTGGTGGATGATCTTTATATTATTACTCCAATCTCTCATGCACTGCAACTAACTGAAACGAATAATACATCTATATTACCATATAAGAGAAAGTTTTCTACTTTAATGATGCAAGCATTTCTTTGGCACTTTCGCTTAGGTCATCTTAATCTAAAAAGAATAACAGACTGACAGTAGAAGGATCTTTGAGTTCATTGGAAGTGGAGGCATTTCAGTATGTGAATCTTGCTTAGAGGGTAAGATAACCAATAGGCTCTTTTCAGCTAAAGGCTATAGAGCTAAAGAACCGTTGAAGCTAGTTCATTATGATGTATGTGGTCCTATGATAATTCGAGCTGGAGGTGATTTTGAGTACTTCGTCAGTTTCATTGATGACTACTCAAGGTATGGATATATTTACCTGATACACCGTAAGTTTGAATGCTTTGAAAAATTCAAAGAATTCAAGGTGGAGGCGGAGAAGCGTCTAGGTAAAAGTATCAAATTATTACGATCCGACCGTGGTGGAAAATACCTCTTTAGAGAGTTTAAGGACTACTTGTTATCAGAGAAAATTACATCCCAATTGACTACACCTGGCACTCCACAGCAGAATGGTGTAGCAGAAAAAAAGAATCAGACTTTTATGAAGATGGTAAGGTCAATGATGAGTTATTCAGGTTTACCAGATTCGTTTTGAAACTCGCTTTAGAGACAGCGGCTTACATTATGAACTTGGTACCTTCTAAGTCAATACCTTATACTCTCACAGAATTACGGACTGGGCGTAAACCTAGTATGAAATACATTCGTATTTGGGGGGGTCCAGCACATGTACTTAAAGGGAATATGGGTAAGTTGAAATTGAGGACGAAAGTCTGTTTCTTTGTGGAGTATTCCAAGGGAACGAAGGGTGGTCTATTTTATAATCCTAAGGATCAGAAGGTTATTGTTAGCACCAATGCCTGATTCTTGGAAGAGAATATATTATGGATCACAGGCCCAATAGCAAAATTATTCTGGAAGAATTGAGAGAAAATATCAGTAGAACGAAAGAGGATCCACAAGTCACTGATATTCTATTACCTCATCGTAGTGGGAGTATTATCAGGACATGTGTAAATCAAGAACTTGGTGTTGATACACAGGGTTCAGATTCTGCACAGCCTGTTACTGTTAGTACACAGACACAGGTAGTGCCTCGTCATAGTGGGAGGGTTATTCATCAACCTGATCGGTATATGTTCTTGGGAGAGTCGTATGACAAGATCCCTACAGAACTGAATACTGAGCCCTGTAACTACAGTGAAGCACTACAAGACAAAGATGCAGATCTTTGGCAAAGGACTATGAATTTAGAGATATAATCTATGTAATCCAATCAAGTCTGGAAACTTGTAAAACCACCCGAAGGGATAAAATCCATTGGATGCAAGTGGATCTACAAGAAGAAGAGTGGAGTAGACGGGAAGGTTGAAACCTTCATAGTTAGGTTTGTTGCTAAAGGGTTCACTCAGAAAGAAGGGATTGATTATGAGGAAACATTTTCGCCGGTAGCCGTACTTAAGTCTATCTGGATTCACTTATCCATTGCCGCATATTTCGATTACAAAATCTGACAAATGGATGTCAAGATAGTTTCCCTTAATGGAAGTCTTGACGAGTGTATCTATATGATACAACCAGACGGATTCATTGCAAAGGGCCAAGAGCACATGTTGTGCAAGCTTAAGAGATCCATTTATGGATTTAAGCAGGCATCAAGATCTTGGAACACTCGATTTGATCAAGCTATAAATTTTTATGATTTTGATCAAAGTCTGGATGAGTCTTGTGTGTACAAGAAGCGTGATAAAAGCATGGTGATCTTCCTAGTACTTTATGTAGATGATATCTTACTCATCGAAAATGATGTAGGGGCATTAATTATGGTTAAAGTATGGTTATCTGGGCAGTTCGATATGAAGGACTTGGGAGAATCTAGCAACATCATTGGGAACAAGCTTGTGCAAGATCGAAAACAAAGGATGTTGGGCTTATCACAAGCAAAGTATGTCGATGATATCATTGCTCGTTTTAGCATGCAAGATTCCAAGAAAGAGTTTATCCCTTTTAGACATAGAATCACTCTATCCAAGGATCAGTGTCCTAAGACACCTGATGAGATAGAGAAGATGAAGGCGATTCTTTTTGTTTCAGTTGTAGGAAGCTTTATGTATGTTATGCTTTGCACTAGACTCGACATCTGTTTTACCATTGGCATGGTTAGCAGTTATCAGTCTAATCTAGGGAGGAGTATAGGATTGTGATAAAGAATATATAATCAAGTACCTAAAAAGGACTAAGGATTATATGTTGATTTATCAGGCAGATAGTCTAGTACGTTTGGGGTACACAGATTCAGATATTAAGTCAGACATAGAGTTTACATCAGAAACAATCTTGTAGATTCTTTACAAAGAATTTACCGGCTAAGACTTTTGATGGTCATGTAGAGGGCATGGGAGTAAGATGTATGACAACATGGTTTTGAGTATAAGTGGGAGATTGTTAGGATTGGTATACTAAAAATTATGTTTTTAGTATTTAATTTTATTTTAATAAAATTAATTTTTTATTTTATGAGAAACTTTATGAGCAATGTATGTATATCATTTCTTAATGTTATACATGGATGTCCGATATTTTGTATAGTATTTAATCTGGTGTGTAGATTACGGCTTGTACACAGAATATCAAATTTCAGATTCTTGCAGAATATAAGTTTTATGTTCACGGTTTAGATAGAAATGGACATACCATCGGTACGACTGTAGTACAGAATTTTAGTAGACCTGTCTTGGTTACGGAAAACAGATAATAGCGTCGTCTATTGTTTCGACTCTCTATACTAGTACACTTTGTGTGTATTGAATGGGACATTTGGGGTAATTAATTTTATACTGACTATATAAATTATTTTATACCCCAAGGTTATTATGAATAGTGATTATCCTCTTAATCCTTAAATAATTATTGATTTGCGTGTATTTAATATTTGTTATTTTGATTCATTAGAGGGTGCGATCTTATATGGGTCTATATTTTTGATGAGTCGGATAGCGGTATTATTTATATGGTAAATATTAATTATTGACGGAATCCACGTCCCGAAAGATCGGAATTGACGATACCCCCTTATGGAAGCTTATAAGTTTTGACCGGACCAAACCCTCCAAGTGGATTTAATTATCCAGCTGTCAAATAAGTTAAGCGGAAGAGCTTTAGGAATATCAAGATGCCGATTAAATTAAATTATCTGTAATTAAATTTAATTGGCAAGTATCGAGAATCTTAACGTAGGGAGAAATGGTAAGCATTTAATAACAGGAGCTCAACACTATATAGTCTTGAGATTATGGGTCAGAGTGCAATTATGGTTCTTTAGTAATGTGAACTGTAATTCAGTGTTTTATGAAAATTGCAAGAACCGCTGCGTCTTTTCATAATTGTAGAAACCGCTAGTAGGTATCTCTATTCAACTAAAGTCTTACTTATAATTACTTCTTTGGTCCATGCTGTAGCCCTATATATATGCGGGTAGACTGAACCAGTTTGGTATACATGATATATCATATTTTGTCTCTCAAGACTAAATATATATGGGTTTTATCGGTACGAGTTCTCGATAGTCCGTAGCCCACACTACGTTCGAGGATCGCGTAAGAAAATATAATAGAAGATCTGACAAGAATTTTAACTCGAAATCAAATCGTAGTTGAAGAATCGATCAACGAAAGGTATTCTTCTAAATTAACTTTGGTTGCACGGGTTTTATTTTGATCGTTTGTTGTCAAAAATTTTATCTGGAGCCCGTTTCGGTGTTTGTCCGTCCAGTTAATTTTTTACCGAAAATCGTTTACAAAAATAATGATCTTGACAATACTACCTCCAACATGGGTAACTTCAAGTCTATCCCATATTTCTTTTGCGGTGTCACATGTTGAGATCCTATTGAACTCATTTAGGTCAAGTGAGCAATATAGGAGATTCATGCCTTTAGCATTATGTTTAATTTTTCTAATATCATTTTCAGTCCATTCAGCCTCAGGTTTAGGGACGAAAACCCATTTAACGGTTTTGGTAAGTCTTTTGGGTCCATTAATAATAACCCGCCAAAGGTCATAGTCTACGACTTGAATGTAGATTCTCATTCTAGCCTTTTAATAATTGTAATTTATTTTATTGAACAAGGGAGGTCTATTGATCAACTGACCTTCGGATTGGATAGGTCCGATGCTAGTGGTTATCATAAAAACTCTTAGACTGTTAAGTAAAAACAAGAGTCTTTGCTCTGATACCAATTGTTAGTTCTAGACAACCCAAGAAGGGGTGAATTGGGTCTTAAAAAATTTAATAATAATTTTTAAAATCTTATTGAAAACCTTTTAATATAGCAAACAAATATAGCAAAATAACAAAGATTAAAGCAGTGCAATTATTAAAGAGGTTAAGGATAGAGAGATTGAACCAGACACCAAAGATTTATAATGGTTTGGCTTCTTCCAAGCCTACGTTCACTCCTCAAGTTTTCCCTTGAGTATTTTCACTATATAGAATGCTTCACGGGTGCATTCTAAGCCTTTACAACTTCAAGATTTGCTTGAGCTAACGAATGTTTATAGGCATATTCAAAAGTTTATACCAGCTTTAAGAAGATCCTCTAAAAATAATCTCATGTTTTTTTCTAATCTCTCTTGAATTTTTCTTTAATGAGATTTACTCACTCACTCAAAGGATAAAGGGTAACTCACCATTGAATACAATAAAAGAAGTAATTAATGAGAAAGACTAACTCTCTTTATAGAAATTGATTGACAATAAATGAAAAGGTAAAGAGAGATGAGAAACAAGAGCTGGAGCTTTAACAATAAATGAGTGCTTGAGAATATTGAGTTTGATTCAAGCAACAGAACAGTTATTGTAAGTCTCCAGAGAGATTAAATGCTGAGAAGTTACTTCTTATATAAGTTTTTGTGCATTCATGACCGTTGGAGATAGGTGATGGCATTAAATGCCAAAAATTCAACTATTGAAGTTTATCGCGAATTTGAATCTGCGTCGCAGGTGTCAACACAAAAGCCTTTGGTGTCGACACAAAATTTCTAGGGTAGGGATCTTCAAGTGATTTGGTCGACACAATCCTTCGGAAGTGTCGACATAATTTCTGCAATCTCCTCACCAACACCACAGTGTCGACACCTTTGGGTTTGGTGTCGACCCATTTGAACTTCAGCATCCAAGACAAGACCATTTGTCTTGACTCAAAACTTCTTGGTGTTAACACTAAAAATCTGTAGGAACCCTCGGTATATTTGTGTCGACCCAAGTGAACATTTATGTCGACGCCAAAATTCTTCAGGTGGGCTCGGGACTATTGTGTCGACTCATCTTCAATTTGTGTCGACATCCAAAATCTGTAGGTGGCCTCGCTTCTTTTGTGTCGACTTATTTAGCATTTGTGTCGACTTGTTTAGCATTTGTGTCGACTCAAAGTTTCATATACCAAAAGTGAGAAACCACTTTTGTGTCGACTCAAATTAAATTTGTGTCGACTCAATTTGAGTCCAGAGAGTTTCGGCTCTTTTGTGTTGACACAAAACTTCTTTGTATCGACACAAATTCTTAATACCTAAAAGAAACTTCATTAAACAGTTAGGGTGTCAAACCATTTGTTCAAAGGTGTTGACACACTTGATATGCTTCAAGTATTCTTTACCTTTAAAGTATTTGATTTAATTTTCAATTGGAGTCAACACAAAATATTCTTTTCAAGAATACTTAAGTGCTTTAATCCTTTTGAGAGTTGAGACATTTCTTTTGGCTAAATGTGTTAACTAATTTGTTCAAAATGTGTCAATACTTTCTTTTTAAAAAATACAAATATTATCCTTTTAAAGCCATTTATTATTAGAAAATAAATTTTTAAAAATTATCAAAATCAATATATAAAGCCCTTGGGCTAATAGATATTATATAGCATTTTTGTCGACACTTTTCACACATGTGTCAATACTTTTTAACATTGTATTGACACTTTTCGAACAACAAAAAAGAGTATGAAAAGTACCAAAAATGTATGTTTAGTATGGCATATAAGTATCAATTTGGAGCACATAACATATCGAGTTTTCTTCTAATATAATAAAATCTTTCTTTATTAAGAGGTTTTGCGAAAATATCTGCAAGTTAGTGGTCTGCGCCTACAAATTCAAGTTTTATATTTCCTTTTTATACATGATCTGTTATAAAATGATATCTGATTTCTATGTGCTTTGTTCTAGAGCGTTGAATTAGGTTCTTGGATATATTAATCGCACTAATATTGTCACACTTAATGGGAATGTGATCTAAGCACATACCATAGTTCTTTAGTTGTTGTTTCATCCAAAAAGCTTGTGCACAATAGCTACCAGCTGCAATATACTTAGCCTCAGCAGTAAATAAAGTTATTGAGTTTTGTTTCTTGCTAAACTAGGATATAAGTGAGTGTCCTAGGAATTGGTATATTCCACTAGTACTCTTCCTATCTATCTTACACCCGACAAAATTTGCATCAAAATAGCTAAATAATTCAAAGGCTAACACTCTAGGATAAAATAATCATAGATTTTGTGTACCTAAAAGGTATCTAAATATGCACTTAACAACAGTTATATGTAATTTCTTAGGACTAGTTTGAAAGCGAGCAGATATGAATGCACTGAACATAATATCTGATTTACTAGCAGTTAAGTAAAGTAGAGAACCAATGATACCTCAATATCTCTGTTCTTCTACTGTCTTACCATTTTCATTTTTGTCCAACTTTGTTGAAGGGCACATGAGAGTTTCCAAACGTTTTGCATTAATCATATCAAGCCTCTTCAACTAGTCTGTGGTGTATTTAGACTGATTGATGAAAATTTCTTCTTAAGTTTGTTTGATTTGAAGTCCAAAGAAATAGTTAAGCTCCTCTATCATACTCATTTTAAATTTACCCTACATACACATAGCAAAATCCTTGTAGAGGTTTTCATTAGTTGAGTTAAAGATAATATCATCTACATAGATTTGCACAACTAACATATCTTTTCCCTTAGACTTAATAAAAATAGTTGTATCAATTTTTCCCCTTGAGAACTCATTTTCTATCAAGAATTTACTTAGCCTTTCATACCAAACTCTTGATGCCTGTTTCAAACCATAAAGAGTCTTGGTGAGTTTGAAAACATGATTTGGAAAGTTTTGGTTTTCAAAGTTAGGAAGTTGTTTTACAATAACTTTCTCATAAATAAAACCATTTAGAAAGGCACTTTTGACATCCATTTGATAAAATTTAAATTTTTTAAAGTATGTAAAAGCAAGCAACATCTTAATGGCTTTAAGCCTAGCTACAAGTGCAAAAATTTCATCAAAATTGATTCCTTCTTCTTAATTATAACCTTAGGTTATTAATCGAGCTTTATTTATACTCCATTTTCATCTATTTTGTTTTTAAAAATCTATTTTATACCAATAATGGAGTGATCCTTAGGTCTTGGGACTAAAGTCTAAATTTTATTTCTTTCAAATTGGCTTAACTCTTCTTACATAGTCAAGATTCAAAAATCATCATTTTCAATTTTGTCAAAATATTTTGGTTCAGTCTGGGACAAAAATGCTAAATTGCTACAAATATTATGTAAAGATGATCTAGTTTTTATACCTTGATTAGAGTCACCAATGATCAAATCTTTTGGGTAACCATGGGCATACCTCCATTCCCTTGGAAGAATAGATTTTCCTTGATTTGAAGGACCTGTAGTATGCTGATATGAAATTTGCTACTCACTGGTATGTTTCTCTTGATTTGGCTCTTCTTGGTCTTTGATGAAGATATCTTTAAGGTTCTTTTATATGTCAATAATGTTATCTTCATAGAATTCCTTGGAAGAACCAATGTTAGATTCATGAAATACAACATGAATAGACTATTCAACAATCAGGGTCCTTTTATTGAAGACTCTATAGGCTTTATTAGATATAGAATATTATAAGAAAATATCCTCATCAAATTTTACTTCGAACTTGCTCAAAAGTTCTTTATTATTGTTTAAAACAAATATTTGCATAAAAAGCTTGAACATAGCTAATGTAGGATTTTCTTCCATTCCATAGCTCATATGGGATTTTTTTAAGTGCAGCTCGAATCATGGCTCTGTTCACAATATAACAAGTTGTGTTGACAGTTATGGCCCAAAAGTATCTTGGTAGGTTATTTTTACAGGGCATGGCTCTAGCCATTTCTTCAAGGGTTCTATTCTTTCTCTCAATAATACTATTTTGTTGAGAAATTTTAGGAGCAGGAAAGTTATTGTCCATACCACTTTCATCACAAAATTAAATTTTTTTTTCAAATTTCTTACCATGATCACTTTTGATACTTGTGACTTCAAAACTTTTTTTTTATTTCGAATCATTGAGACAATTTTAAAAAAGAAGCAAATGCTTCATCCTTATGAGTTAAAAAAAATACCTATGTGTACCTCGAGAAATTATCAACCATAATAGATGCATATGTCTTGCCTCCAATGCTAAAAGCACTTGTTGGATTAAACAAGTCTATGTGCAACAGTTGTAATGGCCTAGAAGTTAAAATTATCATTTTTGATTGAAAAGAACTTCTAACTTGCTTATCTTGTTCACATGCTTCACAATTTTCTTTTCAAACTTGAGTTAAGGCAAACCAACTACCAACTCCTTTTTTAAAAGTTTTAAAATCAAATTCATGTGAGCAAGTCCAAGCCTTCTATTCCATAACCAAAATTTACCATTCAAGGCAGCTAAGCATTTTGTGTTATATTTAGACAGGATATTGAGATTGAAAGTGTAAATATTTTCATGCTTATAACCTTAAAAAATAACCTTGTTGTCGGTTGTACTTTCAATGATACACTTAGAATGATCAAAGATAACTTTGTGGCCCTTGTCACAAAGCTGACTTATGCTTAAAAGGTTATGTTTTAAACCATCAACAAAAAAAATATTTTCACTAGGAGGGAAAAGAGTTTTACTAATACTGCTAACTCCTATGATTTTATCCTTACTATTGTCCCCGAATATCACAAATCCAACACCTTTGGGCATGAGAGAGGCAAAAATTAATTTATCACGTGTCATGTGTCTTGAACATGCACTATCACGATACCACTTCCTTCTCTTGAATTAGGACTTGAGACATACCTGCAAACAAAATCAAGTTTTAACTTTTGGTACCCAAATTTTCTTGTATCCATTGAAGTTAGTTCCATGTGGGTGTGTTCCCTTTGGAACCCAAACGCTTTTAGTTGCAACATGATGAATTTTTCTATGTGTACAGTGTGTTACAGTGTGTCCATATTTATAGTAGTGAAAATAAATAGTATGAGAATGATTAGATGATGTTTTAACAAAGATATTACTTATCATTTTTTGTTTTCTCTTAAGTTAATAACCTATGCTAGTTTTATCGAAAACACATTTTTACATACACAACAGTTTGTCTAAGTTATCCTTTCCTTGAGTAAATTTATGCACAATTTTAGTGAGATCTTCTACTTTAACCGTTAAAGCTTGATTTTCAATTTTTAATGAGGTGATCTGATTTGACAGTGAAAGTTTTTCTTCTTTTAAGGATTCAACTTCAGTAGATAAGGAAAAAATAATTTTCTTAAGAATAGCATTTTAGCACCCATTTTTGTTAACTCATCATGCATATCTTCAAAAGCAAGTTGAAGTTCTTCTAAAGAAAATAGGTCACCAGTTACCTCATTGTCTTCTTTGGCGATGAGGCATAGATTGGCAACTTTATTCTCATTTATTTTTCAGAGTTGTTATCATTATTTTCTCCCCATGCAGCTAGCATTACCTTCTTGAATCTCTTCTTGTAGTGCTTTTTGAATTGGGGGTAGTCAGCCTTCATATGGCCTGGCTTTTTGCAGTCAAAGAAGATAATTTCATCTTTTTTGTGGGTGTCACTTTTGTTTTTGTTGTTGGTTTCACCTTTGTGGCCATCTCTCTTGAAGAACTTTCTTTCTCTTTGTTTTTAATTTCTTATAAACCTTTTGAACTTTCAAGTGACGAGGGTAATGTCTTCATTCTCATCACTGAAGGATTCTTCTTCAGATTCTCTTTTAGCGATGGAAGACTTGAAAGCTATTTCTTTATTTTTCTTGTTGTCTTCTTCATCATCAATCTTGAGATTTATCTCATAAGTCATAAGTGACCCAAGCAGCTCCTCCAAACTGAGAGTGGCGAGATCCTTGGCCTCTTGGATGTTGTCACTTTGGCTTTCTAACTTTTAGGCATGCGCATGGGAATTTTTCTAACCATTTATGCAATTATATACACTTTATCAAGAGATTTTAGCTTATTAGTGATGTTAGTGAATCTAGTAAACATTTCAGAAATAGATTCATAATGCTTCATCTTGAAAATCTCATAATTATGGACAAGCTGGCTAATATTAGATTCATTAACTTGGTTGGTTCCCTCATGGGTAACCTCAAATATATTTCATATCTCATTGGCTGTGTCATAAATAGAAATCATATTGAACTCATTAGGGGTCAAGAGGGCAATAGAGGAGGTTCATAGCCTTGGCATTCTTATGTATCTTTCTAGTGTTAACTCCAGTTCACTCATTTTCAGGCTTAGGGATAGTTACCCCTTCTACCAATTTGGTAGGCCTCTTAGGGCCATTTATGATGACCTCTTATAGGTTATAGTTTATAGCCTAGATGTAAATCCTCATCCTGTCTTTTCAATAGTTGTAATTTGTTCCATTGAACAAGGGAGGTCTATTTGTGGATTGACCTGACCTTCAGGTTGAACTGGTCCAATACTGGTTGCCATGGATTTTCTTAGACGATTAAGTCACTACGCAAGAGACCAAGCTCTGATACCAATTGTTAGTCTTAGGCAACCCAAGGGGGGTGAATTATGTTTTAAAATAATAATAACAATTTTAAATTTTTTTTGCTAAACCTTGTAATTTCATAAAACAAATATAGTAATATGCTACAGTAAAAGTGCAACAGTGAAATTAAATAGGTAAGAGAGAAATTTGATCCAAACATAGAGATTTATAGTGGTTCAACTTCTTCCAAGCCTACATCCACTCTTCAAAACTCCCCTTGAAAATATGCACTATATATGAATACTTCACAGGTACATTCAAAAACCTTCATAGTTTGAAGAAATTTCTATAAACACTCCCTATTTTTCTAAACTCTCTTAGCTCTTCTTTAAGAAGTTTAGTTCATTCTCTTAAAGGATTACAAGGGTGACTCACCCTCTATAATAAATGATATCGAATCAGAGATTTACTCACAATTACTCCTTATAATGATTTGATAATAATGAGCAAATGAGTGAGAGAATTTGGGATGAAGGAGTAAATAAGCCATTAATGATCCAAGAGAAATGTAAATGACCATTGGTGGTTTTTGGAGGCAATTAATGTTATGAAAATGTTACTATTTGAACCAGGCGCCATTTTTTAAATTTGTCGCAGGTGTCGACCCAAAGCTCATTGGTGTCGACACAAGTTGGTCTTAGCCTTGGTTCTCGAACAAAAGTGTCGACTCATTCTTCTTGAGGTGTCGACAGACTTTTGGATTTTCTTCACCCACACATTGATGTCGACTATTGGTTCATTTGGTGTCATCCCTTTCATTACTTCAATTTTTTAGCTGAAACCTTGGTGTTAACTCATATCAAAACTGGTGTTGACTCAAGGCTTCATGTCTACTTACGTGTTGACTCATAGCTTTGTTGGTGTTGACTTAGTTGAGAGACTTTAGCAACTGGAAATTTGGTGTTGACTCAGTTGAGAGACTTTAGCAACTGGAAATTTGGTGTCGACATTGCTTGTCTTTGGTGTTAACTCAGCCAAGTAACTTTAGCTACTGGAATATTGTAGTTGACACTTCTTGCTTTGGTATTGACCCAGCGAGCCTAATTTTGGCTACTCAAAAAAATGGTGTTAACACTTCTAACTTTGGTGTCGACCCATCCAGTTTGACTTTGGCTACTAAAATTTTGGTGTCGACCTTTATTTTCATTGGTGTCAACCCAAACTCCTTGTTTCTAAAGGGTGCCTTTGTGTCGACTCATCTACTCGTTGGTGTCGACACATATGGGTCAGTGTTCGGGGGATGACTTGATGTCTTGGTGTCTACTCATTTCTTCTTTATTGTCGACAGAGTTGAGTTTCCTGAATGGTGTCTAAGTGTCGACTCATATCTTCTTTGATGTCGACTCTAGAACCCAGAGTCTGAAGAATCACTTGGTGTCGACTCATGTGAGCATTGGTGTAACGACCCGGTTCGGACCCTAGTTGTAACAACCCGATTTGTAACAACTGTGTAATGACATAGTTATTGTTAGAGGCAATACTACCAAGATCATTATTTTTACAAATAATTTTCGGTAAAAAATTAACTGGATGGACAAATGCCAAAATAGGCTCCAGATAAAATATTTGATGTCGAACGATCAAAATAAAACCCGTGCAATCAAAGTTAATTTAGAAGAATACATTTTGTCGATCGATTCTTCATCTACGATTTAATTCTGAGTTAAAGCTCCTGTCAAATCTTCTACTGTATTTTTTTATACGATCCTCGAATGTAGTGTGGGCTACGAACTATCGAGAACTCGTACTAGTAGAACCCAGATATCTTTTATCTTGAAATACAAAATATGATATCATGATATATGATATAAAACTGGTTCAGTCTACCCGCATATATATAGGGTTACAACAGGGACCTATGGAGTAATTATGAGTAAAACTTCCACTGGGACATAGATACCTACCAGCGATTTCTGTAATTATGGAAAGACGCGGAGATTTTTGTAATTTTTATAAAATATTAAATTACAGTTCACACCACTAAAGAACTATAATTGCACTCTGACCCTGTGGCGTTAGAATTTGGAAGTTAAAAAAATGAGAAAATTCAAAGATATTTTGAAAAATATTTTAACACTTTAAAAACTAACTTTTAAAAATCGAATTTTATTGAAAATAGAGCCGCCACTTAGTTTTTGATAAAAATTAAGAAAAACAAGAATGGCTAACTGATCTTCAAAGTGTTTAACCAGAGAAAGAGGGTCCGGGGGCTAAGGTACGAATCGGGGAAGGTGTTAGACACCCCGTTCGTCCAACCGTAAGGTTGGCCTCTACTAATCATCATTGGTTCTTTAATAGAATTTCTCAAATGCATGCAAATAAAGAAAATGGGAGTGAAGAGAGAACATTCAAAATCAAGTATAGAAAATACATAAGATATGTACATAGCACTCCAAATCAAAGCAAATAAAGGGATAAAATCCTAAGTCCTATGGCATGCAAGTCGATTCAGGGCGGTGGACAAGGAAATGCTGAGGGGGTGAAGACCCTCCTCGGCTTTTGTTGCTGTTGGCCGTGGTCTGATTGTTAAAGATTTTTCGTTGGATGGGTGGAAGGGGAAGGATTCAAAAGGTTTACCTTGCCCGAGCGAGCAGCAGGTTGATTTTGGTTGGTTATGGGGAAGGTCCTTCTTGGTGGTTTCTGACTGGGTTTTGCTTTCTCGATATCACGAAATTGGATAGCGTCCTCAATTTTCACCCCCGCGTCGAACAGCTGTTTAAAGGTAAAAAGTGGTTGCGTGATGAGGTAGCATTTTAACGGAGACTGTAGGTTTTTTACCACCGTCCTTACTTGCTCCTTTTAGAAGGTCGGCTTGTCATTTTAGCGGCCTTGCCTCTCCAGCGGGTTAAAAAGTCAACAAAAGATTCCCAATTCTCTTGTCGGGTTGTTTCAAGCTCTCGAATAGTAACGTCCAGTTGGACATTGTAACTATACTTTCTGATGAAGGTAGTGGCTATATCTTCTCATGTTCTAATTTTAGCCACTTCTAGAGAAAAAAACCACTTTTGCGCGGCCCTAGAAAGCGATCGGTGGAACAGCTAGGCCTTTAGTTGATCGTCGATCCCCATGAAGGAGAGAGTGCCCACGTATATTCTCAGATGGATACGGGGATCCCCAGTGCCGTTAAATTTTTCCATTTCTGGCATCTTAAACTTCTCGGGCAGTTTCGCATTTGGGAATAGGCACAGACCGCCTACGTCTAGCATATATTCTTCTATTCCTTTAGCTTTCCTCAGCACTTTTTCCATCCGGTTAATCTTTTCTGCCAGCTCGAATTCTCTAGTCTGAGCAGTGTTTTCATCTTCTACCACAATCAGGCGAGGAACCCGAGGTGGTACAGCAACTTGTGGTATCTCTGGCCCTTGGTTGTCTTCCTAAAAATCATTGCCATTCTCGTTCATATTGTCTGGCTGTCCATTCACACCAAGCATGCGCGCCTGAATTGCTTGTATCTGTGCCTGGCACTGGTTTTGGGCTTGGGCTTGTTGCTCTACAGCCCGCTCTATCTCGGTAATAGCCCTCATCAAGACTGTCAGATTAACTTCATTTTTAGCCATGTCGATTGATTCAGATACTCTACACAATCTGCCTGATTCTGATCTTACCCAAACTCATGTTGGCTGTACTCTTCCCGGATCAATGGTAATCCACAGAAAAACCTACAACCCAGAAGCAAAATAGCTAGTCTCAGACATTTTTTGAAAAAAATTAGACAACAGACAGCAAATATCCCAGATACCGAACACAGTTGAAACTAAAATAATGCCCATGTCGGGTTCATACCAGCAGCATAATATCTGAAAGCCCAGAATGAGAACCAAAGATGATAGATCAACCTAACTCTAGAGGAAAGGTTTTATCTAAGCGGACGGTGTTCCGACAAGGAGACTATTCTAACTCTTGAGAGACTGATTCGTCCTATGATTCTAAAGAAAAACCGGCAGTATAACGGTAGGAGAACAAAACTTTCTCACACGGGTTGGAAGAAAGCAAGCTTAGACAAAAATGGGATATAGAATTAGCAAGTCGAGAAGAACCTGGGGGGAAGAAATCATCATAAATGTCCAAAACAAAACACAAGCACGACCCCGGGAAGAAGCCTAATATAACAGCAGGGAAGAACTAACAATCCGAGAAGAACCCGTAGAAGAGAGAGAGAGAGTACCGTAGGAGCGCTAAAACGAAATACGGACATGACCCCGGGAAGAAAACTACAGTGTGAAAAGCCAAATATGGCGAAGAACAAAACCCGGGTAAGAACCCAAAGGAAAAACTAGCTTAAGCAAAGGGGAACAGAAAACCCGGGTAAAACCCGGAGAACAAACTA
>JAOTRH010468403.1:0-27322 GCA_034768845.1 Heliamphora exappendiculata | reverse complement strand
CATGCATATATATATATTTATGCATGCTCATTGCAAAGCTTATACCGATGCAATTTTTCATATCTTAAGGTATCTGAAGATCTGTATGGGTCTTTGCCTATTTTTCTCAGTTAGTATTCAATCTAGTCTTTCATGCTTTACCGACGCTGATTATACTGGATTTAAAACTAATCGACAATTCACATATGATTCTTGTACTTTCTACAACCAACATCCTATACCATAGAAAAGTAGGAAACAAACAATTGTCTCAAGATCTTCGACTGAGTATCGGGAAACGGCCTAGGACACTTGTGAAATACTTTGGTTGCAATCTCTTTTTGCTTAAGCTGGGATTTGAGCAAAAATGACCATCTTAATTATTTTGTGACAACAAATCTACCATTATGCTTGCTTCTAATTCAGTTCTTCTTGAACGAACTAAACATATAGAAATGGATATTTATTTTATTCGAAAAAAAGTTCGAGCATCCATCCTTTGTCTTTTTATCCTATCAAACTGTAGATATGTCCACTAAGCTTGTGAGACCATTTTTACTCCGGTCATCAATTATCAAAGTGAACTTAATAGACATCGTTGCTCCAGCTTAAAGGAAAATATTTGGAAGGCAATTAGGATAATTAGGATCTCAGTTTGATTATGGTTTGATTACTATAATTAATATATTAGGAAGTTAAGATATTATAAATTATGATTTGATTTGCGCAATTATTTTCTTTATTTTTTGTAATCTCTCTTTATCAATATAAATAGATAGCTGTATCACTTTGAAAGTAATATGAAATTATACAATTCTATTAATACCCTTATTTTCACAAGAGCAAGCACGTTCTTGAATACCGAGACAGATAAGAAAATACGACAATTCAAGCATACGAGCACGAGGATTGTTCGGTTTGATCATCTTGCTACACTTGACACAATCTTCAGAAGGCTAGTAGTAGTAGCTTCAGGCAACTGGAACT
Source organism: Heliamphora exappendiculata (assembly GCA_034768845.1). Lineage (NCBI taxonomy): Eukaryota > Viridiplantae > Streptophyta > Magnoliopsida > Ericales > Sarraceniaceae > Heliamphora > Heliamphora exappendiculata. The sequence goes on along the minus strand of JAOTRH010468403.1, from coordinate 26,356 downwards.
TTGCAGCAGACACTGAGGACATCATCTAAAGGGGCATGATCTCCAGTTCCCTCATCTTTCCTAGCATACAACAACTGCTTCCCTTTGAAGACAAACATGCCTCCCTAGCCGAACAGAAGCAGAACATATAAGATTTAGTGGACAAAATTTTAAGAATGTGGGGGACCGCGGGATCAAACCTGCTGGAAGATGCTGCTCTTGTCATCTGGGGTTGCTCTAATTGTATAGTTATTTGCAGCTTTCTTCACATTCTTAAATCTTGAGATAACTTTAACCTGACAAATCGTAAGTTGAATTTACACCAAATTTGCTTGTCGTAAAAACAATGCAAACAAGTTATATCTTATGTTATATGAACTCTTCTAAATGCATAAAATACCTGTGTCGGACACCCGGCACTTAGATTAAAGTATAAAATATGCCTTGTTTGGGCTAATTTGTATAGTTTTTGCTTATTTTTGTTTTTTCTTCATCTTTTGGTTAAATCTTTTTATTTTTCCGAATCGTCTCAATGAGAGAAATTGAACAAGTAAATTTTGATGATCATGAAATAAAAAAAGATTACTAAAATAAAAAATAAACAACATAAAATCTAGCTTATTTTAAGTTCACTAAATACAAAAATAAGCAAATAAGACATTATCCCAAACAAGTCAACGTGTCTAGTTTTTTTTTGTTAGATGTTCACTTAGAAAGTATATTTAGTAATTCAAATGAACTATAGAATTATACCTAAATCCTCATTTTATGCCTGAAATGCTTGATGAAATTTTGTAAACATAATTTATCTTTATAAATAAAATAAACATTTAAAAAAATATGAATGTTTTTCCGTGTCCCAGTATCATTGACCCAAGAATTGGACGAATCCGATATAGTTAGACACATACCCATATTTAATACCCGTACCTGAGTCCATGTAACTTAGTTTATATATCAACCAAATAAGCTCAATCAAGAAAAACAAGAGAAGAATTACAACGGCTGAGCTAAAAAAGGTACGGCCAACTCCATAGTACAAGCCCAAGACATCATATGCCTGACAAGAGAAAGACGTCAGAGTATGTTACAGCTAAGTAATAAAATTAGTGGGAAAGCAAAAATAGACACATAGAGTCTTCTTACCTTACGATCGGGATCGGCATATAGGCAATTTGATGGAAATGGTAACTGACCGCACAATAGCATGGACAAAAATAATCAGCGCCAACAATGAAGACAACACCCGAGGCAACCCAATGCAAGAAGAAATCTAACAAATCCAAATATTTGGGCAACCCAGTGCAAGAAAACAATTAAGAAATCCAAATGTTATCCAAGAAGAAGAAATATTGTACAAACTTCAACAAAACAGAACAGATTAATTTCAGAAGTTGAAAGCCCCATGTCCATGTGCCTCCAACGACAAAACAGATTATTTTCACACACACACAAAAAAATCCTAGGCATCTTCAATTGGGGTGGATTTAATACTTCCAGCATTCCATTTTCGCAAAATTATCCCTGGAAGACTTTTGACCTTGTCAAACAAAGAAAAATGATCCTTTGACGCCCGTGCACATTGTAAACATTTTCTTCCATGAAGCACATTTTTTATATAATGGTTGGATGCTAATATATTGAAAACATTATAACTGCACTAATTGAGGACTCCAAACTGTTCTATGACCAAACTAATAGTCCTCACAAGTTTCTTTATTCATTACAATAGTTTCATGGCAGCAATTTGCATCCCAACTAGCTACAAGAAACATAACAGTTATAACAATTTGAAGTCATTACAATTAGCCATACCGAATGAACACCAAAAGCAAGATGGCATACAAATTATGCAACTTGGGTAAATCTTAAAACAAGAATGGAAGCTATCCAAGTGTTGGATCTACCAAGGAACAAAATCGACATTAAAGATCAACACAACTTTCCACTGGGAGTTTTTTTTATTATTTATTTGTTTATTAAATTCCAAAGTGCGCAAAGAATGAGCTTTAACTATTATTATTTATTTGTTTATTAAATTCCAAAGCGCGCAAAGAATGAGCTTTAACTAGAAAAAACAGAACAGAGAGAGAGAGAGAGAGAACTAAATTGAATAAATCAACTATTGTGATTGCAGGTTAAAATCTACTGGCCAAATCTAGGACACTGCAACTACAAATCCGTACCAACTGCTACAGCAGAATGTAAGACGAGCTGAAGTATTCAATAGGGTTTTCAAGGACTTCAAGAAATCTAGATTTAATGCTAAAAAATCCCTAGAAAGCAATTGAATTTTTCAGTTAGAGAAATTGTTTTGCCTATAGGGTACTCAATTTTAACAAAAGGCAAAATAGATGAAAAGTAAAAAAGAGAAAAATACGAGCAAAGAGAAAAACTCAAAGAGAAGAGGACTAAAAGTTGAAGAATAGAGGGAATGACATAGCTTTGTTTTGTTCCTTTTCTTTTGGGCCAGGGGGGGGGGTGTTATTTTTGCATGACCTTTTAATCACTCATGCATCTATAATATCTCTATCCTCAAATACACTATTTAAAGGTGTTTTCAACTCTAAAATATCATAATAAAATATTCACAAATACATCTTAACTCACTTCATTAATTTGAGAGCATTACACGGATTATGTGCCATCTTTCTTGATATGATTAATTATAACGTTGAACTAAATGGAAAATAATGGAACTAAATTGAAGTAACCAATTTTATCTTAAATTGTCTAGAGGCTGCCAACACATTCCTCTATGGAACTAAGTTACTAGAACTAATTGTATTAAATTCTAATCAAACTAGATAGCCAAATCAAGAAAGCTCTGTACACCAACTGTAAACAACTTGATGTAATTGGAATTCTAGTTGCATGATTGCATGAACTAAACTAGTTGAGTTCAAACCAAAGTAGAGGCTAATTGTAGTAAGCCCAACGTTGTATTAAATTTCCATTTTTTCTTTCTTGATATGATTAATTATAACGTTGAATTAAATGGAAAATAATGGAACTAAATTGAAAAAACCAATTTTATCTTAAGTTGTCTAGAAGCTGCCAACACATTCCTCTATGGAACCAAGTCACTTGAACTAGTGTATTAAATTCTAATCAAATTAGATAGCCAAATCAAGAAAGCTCCCAACACGAACTTTATACAACTTGGCATAATTAGAATTCTAGTTGCATGATTGCATGAACTAGAGGAGTTGAGTTCAAACCTATATTACCTAGAACGTGGATCATTCGGAAACGAGAAAAAAAAACGAAAACGCGGTACGCTACATGTTCTAAATTGTGGTGCGATAGGGTGGATTTCTATAGATCACAATATTAGAATATACTTATTTCACGCGAAAAGCATACCATCAAGCATAACATAATTTTCCAATTTGTTAACAATAAGTACATATCTTGGAACTATTTACTATTATAACCAATTTCTTTAGCATTTTTTTATTGTTCAAACTCCACTTTCTCTAGATTTTAAACTATAGCGTTTTGTTTTTTCTGTAACAAAATATGCTTAAGAAATAAATAGAAAACACGTGAGAGGTTACTTTGGATTGCTAAATTCATTATTTTGGAACAAAGATATACCATTTTCAGAATGTGTGTTCCAAAGTGTAATTTGCCAGGGTGTGAGCCTTTTCTGATAACATAGATTCAAACCAACCGAGAGGCTAATTGTAGTAAGCCCAATGGATCTATTGTTTTTGAGGCAGTGCAATGCAGCTGGAAAATGGAAGTCCCTTTTTATTAGTAAGGAATAAGATTGTGAAAACTCCAAAACGAGAGTTCAGAAAAACTTACCAACTATTAGAGAATTTTATAAAGTGGCACCCCTACTATACCCCTAAACTACAAGCTAGCACGCAACGGCTTTTCAGCCGTTGTTGCTTGTTTGCAAGCTCAAAAACCTCTCTTTTGTTTCTTCTTCATGTCTCCATTTTAATTGATTCGTTTCTTCTTTTGCGCAAGCGCTTGGTTCGCCCGCCCCTTGAGGCATGGTAGAAATTGTTTGGTGGTTTGAAAATCTTACGGGTTCGGTTTCAATCCTAGAAAAGATGATTGGAAAAAGATAGGAAAGAGAAGTTTCAGAGTGGGTGCCTTCTGGTCAAGACTTGTCGAGACCCACTACGGTAGAGACGGAATCCATTGTGGAATGTAATCAGCTGGATCAGATCATACTCAAAGAACAACCACTCGCCCAACCCATTATCATTGATTGGTCTCTCTCTCTCTCTCTCTACCTCTCTCTTTCTCTCTCTTACAAGTTAGTCTCATTTGGGTTGTTCAATGTATTGATTTATCATAGTTTCTAATATTTCGGTTGCGAAGGTAAGTATTAAAAGGTTTGGAGGTTCTTGGTTTTTATTATGATTTTGTTATTTGATTGTTGTGTTAGACTTAAAAAATAAAAGCAGTTGATGTTTACAATTATTGAAATTGTTTATGCCTATAGGGTACTCAGTTTTAAAAAGAGGGAAAATATATAAAAGGCCCTAATAAGAGAAAAATGGGGGCAAAGATAAAAGTTCAAACTTCAAAGAGAAGAGAAGAGGACTAAAAGTTGAAAGAGCTTAATAGAAGGAATTTCAATGCTTTGTTTTGTTCTTTTTTCCTTTTTTGTGGGGGGTAGGGGTAATTTTTTATAACCTTTTTATCACTTATGCATCTCTATCTACATACCTAATTTCTTCAAATATGCTAATTAAAGGCGTTTTCAACTCTAAAACCTAATAATAAAATACCCAAAAAAATGCATCTTAGCTTAGTATATCCTATGTCTTTCTCTATTATAAATCCAAACCCCATAAATACACTACAATACAATAACAATAATTAGGAAAGATCCCAAATCCAGAAAACATACCGATATTAACCATTTCCTGCACCATCTATGTAATGATCCAAAATTCATAAAATGCTAATTAAGGAATAATGCATTTCTATCAGAAACTTTTCTTTAATAAATTGCACTTAACCAAATTCACTTAATTAGTTTAAGAGCATTACATGGATTATATGCCATCTTTCTTGGTATGATTAATTATAACATTGAATTAAATGGAATAAAATTGAAATAGCCAATTTTATCTTAAATTGTCTAGAGGCTGCCAAGACATTCCTCTAGGGAACTTAGTTACTTGAACTGTATTAAATTTTAATCAAACTAGATAGCCAAATTAAGAAAGCTCCCTACACCAACTTTATACAACTTTGACATAATTGGATTTCCAGTTGCATGATTGCATGAACTAGACTTGTTGAATTCAAGCCAAACAAGAGGCTAATTGTAGTAAGCTGTAAGCCCAACAGATCTATTGTTTCTGAGGCACTGCAATGCAACTGAAAAATGTAAGCCCCTTTTATTAGCAAGGTATCAGTTGGGAAAAACTCCAAATCGAGGGTTCTAAAAAATTTACCAAATATTAGATAAAAGTTTTAAAAAGTGGCACCCCTACTGTCCCCCTAAACGACAAGCTAGCTCACAATGACTTTTCAGCCGTTGATGCTTGCTGTTTGCAGGTGCTAAAATCTCTCTTTTGCTTCTCCTTATGTCTCCCTTCTGATCAATTCGTTTCTTCCTTCGTACAAACACTTGGTTCACTCTTCTTGTATTTTGTGATCCTCTGCTTCAATTTGCATTTTTCAAAAAGCTGGGATCCAGCAAGGCAACAATGACTTCCAATTTAAATGTTAGCACCAAGTTTTGGGCAGTCCATCAATGGCTCTCATTTGCACGTTAAGGGCAGTTTTATTTATAGCACTAGGAATTGGTGTTGTTAGCCTAAGTTAAAATAAAGGGGCTTTGGAATCCATTGCCTATTCTGTATGCTAGGAAGCCAATCCCAACTTTTATCATAGCCTTTGCTTGAACTAAAGAGAGCAATGCAAACAATTCAAGAAGTCTCTGACAAAACCCTTAGTTCAATTAGGGTTTCATAAGTACTCGTATCATTCTCTAGAGCCAAACATGGGATGGGGTGTAGGAACGTTTATTGGAATAGTTGGGAAGACCATCTGCTGATTTCTTTTTTCAATCCTTAGAGAAAGGAGCTTGGTCCACTATGTTCCGTGCGCACCCGCACCCCCCTTACTCTCATGATTCCCCCTAGCAGCCATTCTCCACAACCGTCGGTTAGATCTATCTTGGTTATGATCGTTGCACTCCAATCATTGTATCTCCAATCTTTACATCGATTAGTGCACCTTTGGTTTTGAAGGCTATTATTTCGAGCAGCGTAGCAAAAGGACTCTATCTTTGTAAAGACCCAAACCTGCTTTAATTATTTAATTAAATAATGATGTTATTACTAACACGTGGCATGTATATATCATGTGTACATTTCTTTTGGGTGTATGGCTTGTGGGCCCGGTGACTTCTTAACGAGCTTTGTTGGATTCACCTGTGTGCATAGGGACCTGATAAATTAATACGGGGTTATGTTTAAAATCTCGGTAATTTTTTAAGAGTAATTTTAAATTAATTGGTGTGGGACCATCTTTTAGGTTGTTTAAATATAGTTTGGCCCCTCAAAGCTTCTCTCCTTCACCCGTACATCTCTCTCTCTCTCTCTCTCATGGAATTCTTCTTTTTTCTTTTCCATTTTCTGAGACTTTAAGCTCGGAATTTTACAAAGCTACAGAAGAAAAAGTTGCTCTACGCGTCGAGGGCTTCGATCTCAACCGAGCAGATTTTCATGTGGATGATTTCGAATTTTCGGGTGTGCTCAAATTTTAGGGGGTTTTAACTCAGAGGTATAATTTTAGACTATCTTTGAATAATTGTTGTTTATATATAATTAGGTGCACTCCATTCCTTACAATACCATGAGATTGTATTTGAGCATGAAATCTTGTTGTGTGGTAGAAATGCTCGAGAAATGTTATTATCGGTTTGATGGTGTTGTATACATGATTTTGGAAACTCAAGCTCAAAACAAGTTTTGCAGTTGGAAGCATTTGTGAACATGTTTGGTAAAATAATCTTTGTGATTGTGAACTTTTTCACATGACTGTGTTGAAATGAGAATAATGGTTTAAGTTAATGTACTAGGATGATTTTGATGTGGTTAAGTTGGGCTTGACTAGTTTCGTGATGAAAGATCGAAAACTTGCACAAAATTAGGAGCCCTACCCGTTGGGTTTGCCCCCGAAAAGGAGTGCGATTGTTTGGAAAATTAAAAAATTTGTATGTTGCCAATTGGTAGATACCTCATGATGGTCCGGTTGAGAGGGAAACGTATAGAAATTTATAATTGCAAATTGATGCCCTTGTGGCAGTACGGTACTTAACTAAACCTATTTTGTTGTAATTGTGAGAATTGATAGAATTCATAAACCAACTTCTGTGGATTTTAAAGCTCTTGAAAGGATTGGATTATATGAGTACATGTTATATGAATTTTAGGAAGAAAAATTGAGTTGAGTACTCGTGAAATGTTGTTGTTTCATATAAATTGCCAATCACATGTTGTACATTGTTCACGGTTGGTCTAGTTTTCCTAATGGACATTGGCTCACGTTGTTTAAAAACATTTCAAGTGTTGGAGATGATCCTGTGGCGTAGGAGTAATCAAGGGAATGTTTGTAATTGTTTTTCAGGTCAAGGTGATGTTTATAATGTTTTCGTGTTAAGAACATAAATTTTGTAAGGCCTAAAAGTTGAACTCTTATGATTTTTGGATGTTTGGTTATATTACAACTCCTGATTAAAGGCTTTTGGATCTCTCTTTGGGTAATTTAAATGTATTTCTAATGTTTTAGTACCTTTACTTTGCATAAAAATGGGTTTGGATGGGTGTTGGTTGTAAAAATTCTAAAAAAAATCGAAGTTGGTGTTGGACAGCTCGAAGGACCGCTCAAGCGGTCCTAAGGTGGTCTCGGGTTCTTGTTGCAGGCCTGGGATGCTGCGTACAGTCCTAGACCGCTCGATTGACTACTTGAGCGGACTGTTGAGCTGTTTGTTGTGTGATTAAAAAATTATTTTTCTAAATCAGTATACCTTTCTCATCCAAACTCCAAATTGGATTGTTCTTGTACTTAAATTGAAGTCCGAAAGTTTACTTTCCAATGGTTCTACTCTCATATCAAAATTCTTTTTATAGAAAAAGTTATGACCAAAATAGTGAATGTATATCATTTTTCTTTACCCGTTTTTGCATGTTTTTAGCCGAATTTTGAAAATATTATTTTTATCACCGTTATACCTTTTTATTAAATTCCTTGCACTTCGGGCTTTATGTATGAATTATCACTCTTGGATCTCATGGTGTCAGGTTTTTGAGCCCCAAGATGTAACTGAAACAACGTTGTTTTCACCCTTGGACGTTCACATTGGATTTGGTGACTTTTGACTTCGACCATTGACCTTAACCTGGTCCTATTGGCACGTTTTCATTCGTTTTGAGCCTCCGCCCTTTTTTGTGGTTTGGACTGCCACGTCATAGTCTTTGGGGCGTGACAATCTTGGTCCGCCATGTTCCCAACGCACCCTCCCCCTTATTATCATGACTCCCCCCTGCAGGCATTCTCCGCAACCGTCAGTTAGATCTATCTTGGTTACGATCATGACACTCCAATCATTGCATCTCCATCTTTGCCTCGGTTAGTGCACCTTTGGTTCTAAAGGGCTGTTATCCCGAGTAATGTAGCGAAGGGACTCTTATCTTGGTCCTCCACATTCCCTGTGCACCCTCCCTCTTATTCTCATGATTCCCCCTTGCAGCATTCATTCTCTGCAATCGTTAATTAGATTTATCTTGGTTACAATCACTGCACTCTAATCATTTTATCTCTAATCTTTGCCTCAGTTACTGCACCTTTGGTTCTAAAGGTTGTTCTTCCTAGTAGTGTAGCGAAGGGACTCCCTCTTCTTCTACCACGTTCCCTGCTCATCCTCCCTCTTATTCTCATGATTAAACCCTTAAAGCCGCCATTCTCCGCAACCGTCAGCTAGATCTATCTTGGTTAAGATCACTGCACTCCAATTAGTGTATCTCCAATCTTCGCCTCAGTTAGTGCATCTTGGTTCTAAAGGCTGTTATTCCGAGTAATGTAGCGAAGGTACTCTACAAAAGAGGCCAGAATAAAAGGCTTCTAGTCATAGTTGTGTTTTAGTTATTTATAGAATACTCATATATTTGCTTGTTTTTGCTTCTCTATTGAATAGAGGATCGAGGATAAGAGACAGATAATACAGACAAGAAGGTTTGTGGTTGCTTGAGGAAGAAGGGCTTCTCTCTCTCTCTCTCTCTCGCAGTGGCCAGTAGGGAGCTCTCTTTTGATTCAATTTCGGGCTATCGATATGCACACATACATATATATATATCAATCACAACAAATTTTCTATTCGAAATTGGATCTCCTCGTCCATGGCTCTCCTTTCATCTTTGAATTTGCATTTATTGGTTTTCTCTCTCTCTCTCTCTCTCTCCTTAGCTTTGTATTGTAAGAGAAGGGGAGCGACAATGGTACTGGCCATTGTTGATGAAACAAATTCTGCAAAAAAATATTTTATTTGTTTGCATGTCAATTGTTATACAAAATAGATAAATTTATGCAAAACAGATAAATTTATGTATTTACACGTTAATTATTATACAAAACAAATAATTTATGCAAAACAGATAAATAAATTTATCTGTTTGCATCCAGATAAATAAATTATCTGATTGCATCCTATTAAATTTATTTACAACATATAAATTTATCTGTTTTTAAAAAATAGATAAATTTATCTGTTTTTAGAAAACAGATAAATTTATCTGTTCGTATAGCAAACAAATAAAATAGAATACTCACAGAATACACAGATCTTTTTTCCCCAAGTTCCTCTCTTCCTGCGAAAATGTTGCCACCGGAGCTCCAACCTCACTCCCACCGTCTGTACATCTCGTCCTCCATGAGCACACCTTCCTTCCCCACCACCTCCTACAACGGCAGGCTGCTATGGTTACCTTTCTTTACTGAAAACTAGGGTTTACAGTTCTGCTTTCCAGTTATCTAAGAGAAGTTCTCCGATTCATTATTAGATTTTCTTTTCTTATCCCCAAATTTTCAGTTCTCCCCGTTTGGTTTCTGAGAAAATTTGGAGCTTTTCAATTCATTTTTTTGTGTTTCAAGGAGTTTTACTGAAACGCAACATGATGATTTTATTGTAAGGGCAATTTTGTCTATAAAATTACCAAGCATTAAATTAGAGGACTTGGGCCTTAAAAATTTTAAAATAATGGATTTAAGAAGTTAAGGAAAAATTAAGTGGCCTAAATGCACTACAAGAACTAAAAATTGGACTTATGACTAATTATCTTCTTTGTTTTTTTTTTTTATGGTGGAACCAAATTTACTATCATTAATGCTCCATGTTACATGAATGTAGTTCATGCCTATCTTTTTACACACTTGAATGGATCATCTCTTTTTACAATGCATTTCCACGATCTTTATTTCCTATCTTGAATAAAAAGTTTATATATATATATATATATATATATATATATATCTTGAAAAGTCTTGAAAATGAGCTTGAACATGGAAATTGAAGGAACTTGCAAGATGGAACTTGTATATGAGGAACTTGGTTTTGAAAAGTTTAGGCTGGCCTCTTAGTATAAACATTGAATATGAGATACCCTTCAATAAGAGTACTTAAATTTGCACAATTATACGAGGTCATGTACTTTATGGTAGTAGCCTATAAATGTCATTTGTGGAACTTGGGAACCCATAACTTGATTTTTGATGGACTTGAAAATATATCTGACTCAGAATTGCAATCTTGAGCCTATTGTCATGGATTGCTAGCTTTCAAGCATAAAAAAGGCTAGAACATCACAAAGGAGGCTCATGGAAGATTCTAGACCATCTTGGAAAAGTCTAGTAAGAAGGAGAACCTTCAAGTAACTAGAGTATTTCGAAAGAGTCCAGAACATACTAAAGAAGCCTAAGGCATTTAAGACAGGTCTAGCACTTGTAGAGATTAGTGTTAGAGTATTCTTGAATAGAATCTAGATAATTCTAGTATAGAGGTGAAAAATTTCTAGAATATGTTATGTCTGCCTCTCTCTCCATCACGATCGCAATTGCAGAGACTCCAGCAACGTGAAAGCCTAGTTCTTGACCCAACCAAATACCTGGCCCCAAAGCAATCCTAACAACCCCATTCTATTGGATGGTGTTGGATAACTTGATATACATTTTTTTTGGCCCATTTCCTAACAGTTTAAGTTTTGAAACAATTAGTGACTTAATATGGCATTAGAGCTTTAGTTTCATGAGATTTTGGATTTAAGTCTCGTAATATATTTCCTTGTTATATTTGTTATTGTGCACTCTGTGTGTTGGTGTACCTATTCAGTTTATTCGCCTCTCCATGTGCGAAACATGGTGGCACGTGAGGAGGAGTGTTGGATAGCTTGATATATATTGTTGACTCATTTCCTAACAGTTTAAGTTTTTGAGAAATTGGTAACTTAGCAGATAGAAAATCCCAAATTTAACCGTTAACTCCCAAAACCAAACTACTACCCACACCAATTCCGACCCTTATTATTACCTAATATAAAAATCTAAACACGCATAATCCAAATACCTAGAAAAACCAACCTGATTGCAGTTCAAAAAATAAATAATAATAATTTAACATCCTGGAAGAGCATAATATGTTGTCCATCCATGGCTTTTTAGATTTTGTCTCTAAAAGTCATGTTGTTTAGATGGATTAGGAGGGATTAGATTGGAGTCAAGTTCTTTTTAGCGGAGCAGAAATGATGGTGTAGCCGTTGATTAGCTAGAGAGCCGTTATCCTATTTGAAAGCCTCGGGCCAAACCTAAGGGCCCGACACGAATCAATAATTCCTTTGGTCTAATAATTGTCATTGGTAGTTATTTAATTTATTTAGAGTTATTCAAGTAGAGTTATTAAGTTATTTCCTTTTCGTTAGGATTCTAGTTTATCTTTTAAATAAAGTGTTATTTTTTATTTCTTTATTGGTTAGAATTTTGATTCCTTTAAGATTGAGATTTTAAGTCTATAAACAAGATGCTCACTTGATGTCTTAAGCAGAGTTGAATTAATAAAATAGTCGAATTTTAAAGTTGTTACCTTTTGTTAAGGTTATGACCTATGTGCGCTATCTTCCACCATTCTCATCCCCTTCCCGTGCTGCATCAATTGATATCAGAATTTAGTCTCAAGATATCACATCTCCATCTCCTTCTCTTTCTTTGACTCAATCTGTAGCTAAAGAAACTCCTACCGCCTTCTCACAACTGGCATGACAATTCTTAGCCGTCACCACCACCATCTCGTGCTCCGACAACCTCCACGGTCACCATCGCCACCATCTGAGCTTGCGATATCCAATATTTCCATCGACACCACCAATCATCACCGCCGCCATCGCTATCTCTTTGTAAAACCCGTCACCCCCTTTCCTCTTCCTTTCAATCTTTGTGCCCCCTCGCCAAAACCATAGCCTTCTTCCTTGACAAAATCCTAGATGTCCTCGCCGAAACCCTAGGCACTCGTCGCCATCGCCATTTCCATCATCGACCCTCGCCTCCTTCCCCTTTGCCAAAACCCTTGAAAACCTCTCTATCCCTTACCATTTATGTGATTCGCAGCAAACCCTAGCTGCGACCCTCTTCGACCTCTCTTCACCTCCTCGTCAACTCTATCTTCCCCCATTCGACCCTAGCCCTCGTACCTTGTCGTTGACGTCTGTGCCGCTGACGCCCAACGCCGTCGTTGTCTCGATCGAAACCCTAAGAGGTTCTGTTGTCTCTCGCACAGGACACGAGGAAGGAGACCACCCCAAGCCCTACTCGACCCATCCTTTCCCTCTTTTCACATAGCCCAGCCTAAACAAAAGCAGCCCATTAACTTTTTTTTTCTTTAAACCCAACCCAAAATAACCTAAACATAAAAAAAAATGTCCAGCCCATTATTCTTAACCCACACTAAGCCCAACTCACCCAATTTTATAAACTTCGCCCAGCACAACCTTAACCAGCCCAACCAATCTTGCCCAATCAACAAAACCAACCAAAAAAAATAAAGAAAGAAACCACAACCATTGACAATCCCAACCTACAAATTACAAACCCAATCTATTCTAGTGCTTACACCATACTCTTAACTTTATACTTGTTCGCCTAGCCATAACCAAGGTTACTAATGCTAAATTGAATACCAGCGTCGAGATTCTAGATCAAGAATTTTAAGAAATGCAGAGCGCTCAAAAGTAGATGGCTGAAGATATGGTACATATGCGAGCTACGTTAGAAAAATTGACCGCCACCTTTTTTGAAGATCGAGGGAAGAAAGAAACTACAACTGGTGGAATTTCCAGTGCTCGTCCACCACAATTTTTTGCAAACCAACGCATGGCAGAAGATCTACGACTGACTAAACTAGATAGGGGAGTTGAAAAGCCCAAGTCACACAACTCCTTAAAACCCAGGTGTTAAGAGTAGGAAAAACTAAGCCTTATAAACCACACAGAGAGGCCTCTCAATGGGTGATGTGGGACAATCTAAGACACCCCTTGGACCACAGTAGCCGAATACTCTACACGTTGGGAGAAGAGCAACCCAGCTTTGATACCAAGTTGCAAAGCTCAGCCCACATAACTCCTTAAAACCCAGGTATTAAGGAAAGGAGAAACTGAGTTTTATAAACCACACAAAGGAGCCTTTTAATGGGCGATGTAGAACAATCCAAGACACCCCCTGGACCATAGCAGCCGGATGCTCGGCACGCTGGGAGAAGAGTAATCCAGCTCTAATATCAAGTTGAAAAGCCCAACACACACAACTCTTTAAAACCCAGGTGTTAAGGAAAGAAAAAACTGAATATTATAAACCACACAGAAGGACCTTTCAATGGACGATGTGGGACAATCCAAGAAGGGGTGCCAAGTTGAAGGTTCCTAACTTTAATGGGGATCACGATTCGGAGGTATTCTTTGACTGGCTACATAGTATATAAAGACTCTTCCGTTGCTATCACATGACCAAGGAAAAAATGTTATTTTTCGCCGAAGCAAAATTGAAATGTACAATTAGAATTTGGTGGACAAAATATTAATGCGAGTATTACACATCTATTCGTACATGGATCGATATGAAGGTTTCCATGACCCGCTATTTTGTGCCTCAGAGTTATAAGCAACAAACTCATTTGCAATTTACTCAATTAGCACAAGTAAGTCAATTGAAGAGTATACCAAATTGTTTTACAACTTAGCGACTAGATCAAAGTTCCTGTGAAATGAAGATGTCATGATCTCTATATATTGTCAGGGCTTGAATTTCCAAATCTCTTGTGGTTCAGCTACTAACAGACTACCTCATGGTAGATGCAGTCCTGGTAGCCCTTTAGATGGAAGATGAGGTCAAGAAAAAGGCTTCAATGCGCGCACCAACTGAACCTTTTACATGGAGTGAGAAGATTTTTGTAGAGTTCATTTGTAATAAGTTATCTTAGCACCCTCCCCGTGCTACTCCCATTTCCTCCCCGACTACATTTGGAGGTAATACCGCGTCTAAGAGCTTTAATTGTCAAGGGCTTGGACATCAAGCTAGAGAGTATCCTTCTCCTAAACTTAATATGCTTGTTAAGCCTATTGCTATACTGGATAATGAAGAACTTATGGAGGCAAAGGAGCTTGTAAACATGAAGCTCGATCATCAGATTGTTAAACCTATGACCCTATTGATCTCTCTTCTGATGAGGAAATCTAGGGTATTATTCGTTCTCTCCTTGCGACCAAGAGGGACAACAAATAAACTGAAACTTTGCAACACGGCTAGATTACTTAGGTGAAGTGTAATGATCGTATTTGTTCTTTGGTGATTGATACTAGGAGGTGCATCGATACTATATCTAAAGAAGCCATGAAGAAATTAGGTTTAAATGTGGAACCTCATCCCGCGTCTTATCACGTGGCCTGGATCACTAACACCAAGCTTAAAGTTAATAAGCAATACCCCGTAACATTTACTCTTGAAAAATTTAAAGAGATGGTGCTTTATGATATGCTCCCTCTTAAGCTTTGCCATATTCTCCTAGGTCGTGCATGAATATGGGATCGCAATGTCAGGCTTACTGGGCGTGCTAAACACCTATTTCTTTGTTGATAGAAAGACAAAGTACACACTTGTGCCATTGTTTCACGTACTGTCAAGGAAAAAATTCTATGTTGGTTCATCATATTCCTCCTCCTGTTGACAGCTCCTAACTGGTTAAAGTTAATTTTTTTTCAGTGGAGGAGAAATGATGGTGTAGCCGTTGATTGGCTAGAGGATTGTTATTCTATTTGGAAGCTTCGGGATAAATCCAAGGGCCCGCGCGAATCAATATTTCCTTTTAGTCTAATAATTGTCATTAGTAGGTATTTAATTTATTTAGAGTTATTTAAATTATTTCCTTTTTGTTAAGATTCTAGTTTATCTTTTAATTAAGATGTTATTTTTATTTCTTTATTGGTTAGAATTTTGATTTCTTTTATATTAAGATTTTAAGTCTATAAATAAGATGCCCACTTGATGTATTAAGCAAAGTTAAATTAATAAAGAGTTGAATTTTAATGTTGTTGCCTTGTGTTAGGGTTTCGACCCATATGCGCTACCTTCCACCATTCTCATCCATTCCATGTGCTGCATCACATAGTATACATAATCCCGTTTACTATTTTATGGTATTTAAAAAATATGTAGAACTTACCTAATACTTATCTCATTTATCATCTTATCCTATTCAATCATATCCGGTACATCAAACATGGCCAAAAGTACACATCCTCCTTGGAAGTCCGATTAGTTTTTATCTTTGAATAGTGAGTTAATTAAAATTGCAAAAAGTCCACTTGAACCTCTGTCCATTTTTCTATTAAGCCCGTAAAAAAGTTCCTACCCCGTAAGTTTAGTACTTTCTTCAATTTGCATTGAGCCAAACCTATTATATTTTGACCCACTTGTTCCACCCATTAGATCACAAGTATAGTCACTTTATTGCACCTTAGTTTGTTTTGTATGTGCATTGCATAGGCTAATAATTTAATTTAATGAGAACATTTGCATCATAATATTGGCAAAAAAATCATTTAAATTGATTTGACCTTTATCTCCTCCATTGGTGATTTAATGGATAGACAAGATGCCTTGAAAAAATATGTTAATACCCTAAAATCGTACCGAACCACTTGTAGAATCAAATTCTGTTCCACAAGATCCTATATCAACTATACAATGTCTCGGGAAAAGATGTTAATACCCTAAAAATCAACATGGACATTCTTAAGGACTCAATAAACAAGTTGTGTGACCAAATCCGTGAAAGTCGTGAGGGAATCCGAACTCTGCTAACAATCTTCTCAGTTGTTGAAGTCCTTAGAAAAGTGTCTTGTTGAGGAGCAAGGGTATGCTTCTCTAGCATCACCTAGTCCAGGACACAACCAAAGTTTAGTCAGCCCCACAGTATCACAAGGGCTAAAACTCGAGGAATTCTTCCCCATCTCAAAATGGTGTATTCAAAAGAAAACCCAAGCATCTTGTAGACACATCAATAGCTTTACTACAACAAAGTGGAGTACCTCTACTTTACTAGTTTGATGCTTACCTTCCTTATTAATCGATTACCTAGTGCAAAATTAGATAACCTCAGTCCCTATGAGCTTATGAGCTTTTGTTCAATAAACCACCAGACTATACCTTCTTGAAGGTCTTAATTCACTAGCATAAATCAACTGCCACTCTAGCTGCTTTGGTTATGGTATGAGTTGTATGACCCATTTCATTGATTATATTTATCAAAAAGCAAAGTTGAAAACATAAAAGCCTTAAGAATTTTGTGGTTATACCACGACCCAATTCATTGATTATATTTATGAAAAAGCAAAGTTAAAAAGGCAGGTCTTAAATTCTGCCAAAATGACCAATAGAGATGCAGCCCTCCGGTCACTCAAATTTCCTCCAGTGCTTATTAAAACATCAACCAGCATGAAGTATTAGGGTAAGAACTGTACCCTTAAACCAATGGTAACCTCCTCCATTTTCGGGCAAAGTAAAGCATCTTATGAGTCTAAAAGCTGGACTTCAGAAACCCCAGAGCTAAAATGTAATCAACACATGTCCACAAAAATCAAACCATCTGATACGAAATAAATGAAGAGTGCGCTAAACAAACTCAGAAGATGTGAAGTTTACATCAAAAAGCCCCATCCGTTCAAACAAGTAACAAAAAATCATCACAATATCACTAAAGCATCCACCAACAAGTAAGAAAACATCACCTAAATCACAAATATATATATAATCGTCCGCCCTAGCCAACAGTCCAACACAATATTTTCCTTCCAATAGTTACTGAAAAACAATCACAATTAAAGAGTATTAATGTACAAACGGGAAATTAACAAAAAATTACCTTCTCAGCAAGAATACGAGCTCTGTCAGGAGTACCAACACCAACAGCAATCAGCTTCACACCAGCTGAGTCAAATCTCGGTTTCGCTTCCTTGAGAGCTGAAGCAAGTTCCCAACTAATATGTGCAAATCAAGGAAACAACGGAAACGATGAGTCAAAGTAAAATTTCGTTTGGGGGTAAAAACAATTCTCTTAAATCAATTAGTGCAGATTGTCTACCAGCAAATGCATCCGAAGTGCCTCAAAAGCGCGACAACAGCAATTCCCTAAAAGAAAAGGAATAAGTGCGTAGGTTAAGAAGAGTATTGCATAAAATTAGGATGAAATATTTTCCCTGCCCCAAAAGTGAAACTTTCTGGCCCTACAAAGAGCAGCTTTTTCAACATTCACAAATAATGCGCACCAAAAAACAAAGGGTGAAAAACTGATGGTTGATCCACAACAGTATACAATTGCCATTATTTTTACCATATAATAATGCATTATGTTATAATTACTTTTTAACTACAAGCTATAATTACTTTTTCTTCTATAAGCAGCTAATTTCAAATACAAGTTAGTATCATTTCCAAACATTCACAGCTTCTACTACAAGTTATAACTATCAGTTCTTCAACTATAATTTATAAATAATTAGTTTCAATAACGCCAAACACCACTTATATATAACCATCAAAATTGTATTTTCTTTGAATATCGTACCAGTAACTGTAATGGGAATGGGATGCATTGTTCTTTCGATATTTGGAGCCTTCCTTTCAACCTTTTTAAACCCTGATAGGAACATATAATTTAATAAAAAGCAAAACTGTTGTGTTCTGTTCCTGCTATATGAAGTTGTGAACTTTGATTGCTTCACACAGGAGGGGCCATCTAAACATGCGACATTTATTTTTGACTTCATTGTGGTAAGCGCCAGGTCCCCCCTCCCAGGGTGGAGGGGTCCTAGCCCCTCTAGATTTTTTAAAATTTAGAAATTTTGAAAATTTCTTGAATATATGTTATATATATATTGTATTGTATGAATATTTTTCATTTAATTGGCCCCTCAAGTCAAATTGCCACTGCCCCCAATATTAGAGTCCTAGCTTTGCCCCTGCACACACACACACACACACACACACACACACACACACACACCCCTTTATTTCCCTTTTGTTAATTCATAAGAATTAATAGAATTTCATCCCAAGTATCAGACATTATACACAAGTAGCTGTCAGGTCACATGTAATGCATGTGCAACTTGAGTTAAGGAGTCCATAATGTTCTCCAGACTTGGAGGACCCATTGAGGATATGGAGAACCTCTCCATATTTACTTTTAACTATTGATTTTTTTTAAATACTTCTTTATCCATTTTTAGCTTTTGAGTAAAAATTTTAGTTCCAAGCATATCTTTTGTTGAATTTTGATTAAATATGAATAACTTTTAATGTAGATCCATTTTTTCTAAAATTGGTACCATCAAATAGATATAATTGATTCCTATCAAATGAAATTGTAGAGGATTAAAAGATTGGGAGCTATAGGTTCCGTCCTGTGATATCCTGGTATCCCACATTGAAAAGAGATAGGGAGTTCCTGGGCTATAAAGGAAAAACTTTAGACCCTTACATGCAACGAGACCTTTTTCCAGGTGGCAGAGACCCTATCAGAACTCCGCAGTTAAGCATGCTTGGGTGGGAGCAATGCAAGGATGGGTGACCCCCTAGGAAGAACAAAATCGTGAGGGCTTTTGTCCAAAACGAACAATATTGTTGCCATATGAAGGGTCGGGGTGTTACAGATGGTATCAGAGCCGACTCTCCTCACCTCTGAGTGTGGGCCCCTACTGTCTCACGTGACACGTGGGCAGGCTACAGAGTGGGCGGGTCGATAAAGACTGGTAGGCTACCGGAGCTGGCAGGCTACTGCACGGGGACGTGCAGCCCTAAGGGGGTGGATTGTGATATCCTGGTATCCCACATTGGAAAGGGAGAGAGAGTTCCTGGGTTATAAAAAAAAAATCTTGGACCTTTACATGCAGCGAAGCATTTTCCAAGGTGATAGAAACCTTAGCAGAACTCCGCAGTTAAGCGTGCTTGGGCGGGAGAAATGCAAGAATGGGTGACCCCCTGGGAAGAACAAAATCGTGAGGGCTTTCGCCCAAAACGGACAATATCGTTGCCATGTGAAGGGTCGGGGTGTTAAACGTTCACGCTGGCCAGTTGAGTCCAAGATGTCCACGTGTGCCTACACAAGAAAGGGATGAGATGTCCCGCTGGTGACTTTATTGATGGGCCCTCCGACGATCGGATTAGAGATAGAAAATAGGAGAGAGATTTGAGAAATAATTTTGGCAGAGTTTTGACTCTATAGTTGAGAATGCATACCTTTGCTATTTATTGCCTCCCTTTTTATAGGGATAAAGGGGGTTAATCTCAAAATGGGTTATTTGCCTCGACTCGATCCGAGCTAGGTTGGATTGTCCTTTTCCAGCTCATTTACAACTGCTAGGGCCCAATAGTGACCTATCAAGAGTTAGCATAGTTCATTGTCTCTCTGTATGTTTCTTTTGTCATGTCAGACTAGCCACTTATTTCTAGGTTTTGTATTGGGTAAGGTCAACCACTCTTAACATTTTGAGTTTGAGGGTGATTCAACTACCTCTAATATCACTGTGGGGGTGTCAGGTTTAGAGATGCATACAATGAGCTCGAGGACCAGACCTTAGGACTCGTTTAGCTCGGCAACCACTGGCTTTGTTATCCAACGTACTAAATTCCTGTAG
The DNA here is from genome assembly GCA_034768845.1 of Heliamphora exappendiculata. NCBI lineage: Eukaryota > Viridiplantae > Streptophyta > Magnoliopsida > Ericales > Sarraceniaceae > Heliamphora > Heliamphora exappendiculata. The sequence continues at coordinate 6,167 of JAOTRH010468403.1, read as the reverse complement.
TCGAGCTATATCGTTGCCTGAATTTGGGTTTGAGCTCGCACGCTTGGTTCTCCCTCAGCTGTTACCACAGTTCGGCCACGCCCGGTATGTGTAGACACCCCAATTTGACACCACCTAATCTTAGGCGAATTCGATGATGAAAACATGTGGAATAGTGCCTCAGTACGATCCCCGGGAGGTGATCCAAGCTCGGTATTTGGAGCCATTCATCAAAAAACTTTAAACCTAATGAAATTGTACTAAATCATCGATAACTTGTTGCCCAAGTCATTGTCAGAAGTGGCAACCGCCATGTTCATTGTGGCGGCCGTCAATAGAACATTTTGAAAACCCTAGCAAAAAGTGGCGGCTGCCAATAGAACCTTTTCCAACTCGGCGGCCGCTAACTTGCATTGTGGCGGTCGCCAACTCCAAATGGCCTGACGTGTCCCAAAACGTGGCAACACCTCATTGATTGAAGAATTCTATAAATACCGTGCCCCGGCGTACGTTTTTAGGATGAATTTTGAGTGAGAGAGACTCTGCCGATATACTTAGCGATTTCGATCCCTGACGTCGAAGCCCTGCCGATATACTGAGATCCGAGCCCCCGATAGTCCCAAACCCTAACTTGGATCATCGCCTGAAGATCAAATTGCTCACCCACATTCCCCAACTTGAGGATTCATAAGCCATTCAGGTATTTTTCTTGGATCCCCAGCCCTTCTAACTCCATTTTCCACCCATTTGGAGTTGTCGGGTTTAATTTGGTCAACTCATTTTAATTACGTTCCCGCATTATTTATGTAGTTGTTATATTATTACATTGCTTTAAATTCTAGTTTTAGCTTATTTAGCTTACTTGTTTTATTTACTCACCTTCATTTTTAAGCTTATAACAAATTGTTAAATTGCTAAATAGTGCTAATATTTTTCTTGGTAATTACAAATTATCAATGTTGCTAATTGTTATGATCTAAGCACTTACACAACAAATGTTTGTAATAGTCAATATTACACCCATTTAATTCAAACCCTTCATTTCTTTTCATTCATTTTCTTTTTATGCTAATTTGATATTTTAGCATTATTTATTTTCCTTTTTCTTTTAATTAGTTTAATTTTCTTTTATTAGCATTTTCTTTTATTTCATTTCTTATATCATTAATTTAATACTCCGTTTTAATTCTTAGTTTTCATTTAATAGCAACGTAATTTTCTTTCTTAACATTTACTTTTTCTTGTAATGCAGCTCTAAAAAGTCTTATTTCTTTTTCTTTTACCTTAATGTAATTTCTTTTTCTTAATATACCATTTATTTTTTCTTTCTTTACTTATAATATTAGTTTAGGTGTTCATTTATTTTCTTAGTTTTGTTCTAATATTCTAGCATTTATTTTTCTTTTCTTTCTTATTCTCTTTTCTTTTAGTTTAATGTCCATTTTTTTTAATCACTAGTTTAATGTTCTAACTTTCATTTCATTTATTTTCTTTTTCTTTTCTTTTCAATACAATTCATTCTTTTTTTTCTTCTAGCATTTTCTTTTCTTTTATCATCAACTTTATTTTTTCTCATAATACCCTATCTCTTTTCCTTTAAGTATTTTATTTTATTTTTCTTTAAATGCTAATACTTCATTATATTTTCTTTTTAGCTTAATATTCATTTTCTAGCTTACACTTTCTATTTTTTTTTCTTTTCTTTCAATATTAGTGTAATTTTTTTTCTAATCTTTTATTTTCTTATTAGTTTTAATAAAGTTTCATTTAGTATTTCTTTTATTGTAATATTAGTGTTCATTTTTCTTATAGAAATTTTTTTTTTATTTTCTTTTTTTATAGTTTTATTTTCTTTTTATGATACTTTTTCTTTATTTTGTTAAAACCAAAAATCACAAAAGGTTTTTAAGTTAATTTTCATCTTTAAGTAGTTCATAATTTTCTCTTTTGAAAACACTCCACTATTCTTTTCTTTTCTCCTATTTTTTTTTCTTCTCTTTTATTTTCTTTTAAAAATATAAAATGTGAATAATTAAATCTTCTTTTCAAAATCTTCCTTTATAAGCTTAACTTTTTTTTTATAATATTTTTCTTTTTTTTATTAAAACCTAAAAATCACAAAAATCCTCCTAAACTAGCTTTCATCTTTTAAGTGTTATTTTCTTTTGATTTCTTTTGATTTTCTTTTCTTGTCTCTTTTAAAATGCATAAAACGTAAATAGTTAGTTTTTTTTATATATAGTAATTTCTAACTTTTTTTTGGCATGTTTCCCTTTTACAAACTCTTTCTTTATTTTCTTTTCTTTCAAATTCTCTTTAAGTATAAAACTCTTTTTTTGTAGAATTTTTTTATGCATTTCTCTCCTATATCGAGTTTATTTTTTTACCTAGTTTTATTTCTTACATAGTTTGTTTTGGTATTATACATGTTTGGGTTATTTCTTTTAAAATCATGTCTAGAATAGATTAGCTTATTTTTATTTACAATTCATGTTTAGGTAATTTTATCAACTTTAGCATATTTTTATTCTTTTAATCAAATCATACTAGTTTAGGTTGTTTAAATAATATTGCATGTGGGTATCTGTACCATGCAACATTTAGTTAGAAATTGCATGCATAGGACTTAGGATTTTACCATTTTATTTGCTTTGATTTGGAGTGTTATGTACATATTTTATATATTTTCTATACTTGATTTTGAATGTTCTCACTTTACCCTCTTTTTTTTTTTATTTGCATGCATTTGAGAAATCATATTAAAAAAACCAATGATTATTAGTAGAGGCCAACCTTACGGTTGGGTGAACGGGGTGCCTAACACCTTTCTTGATTCGTACCTTAGCCATCGAATCCTCTTTCTCTGGTTAGCGTTTTAAGGATCAGTAGCCAATTTTGTTTTTCTTAATTTTTTTCAAAAACTAAGTGGCGACTCTATTTTCAACAAAAGGGGTTTTCAAAAATTGATTTTCAAGGTGTTAAAGTATTTTTCAAAACAATTTTGAATTTTCTCACTTTTAACCCCTAAATCCCAAAGCGACAGTATGTAGTTGATCAAGATGCTGAGTTGTATTCTTGTAAGCTGACATGGTTGCCTCGTTGGCAAGATAAATATCCGACCTCCCTCAATTTCTCCCATCACCTTGCTGCTGCTCGAGTTTCCGAGCTGTAGGGAGGCGATGAGATACCGAATGCAAATCGTCCCTTGGCTGAAGGTGAAGAAGCTTGTTCGTCAATATTTGCTGACATGTCATTGTCTAATGGGACACACATGCCCACCAACCGACTACATTCAACACGTGTTATTCCCTTATTAGCCTTGATCTGTCCTTTTAAATGGCGGGTCGCCTCACATTTAATGCATACGGCACAACGTGCTCCTTGATTTTGGGAATGTCAGAGGCAGTTTTCCATAAATATTAATCATTCGAGTTTATGACGATTAACCTCAGCTCGGTCTCCCTTAGCCGAGCTTCTACAAAGCTCGAATAATCGTGCCGCACTTCTCTTCTTAAGACTTGAATTGCTCGGGTAATGACGTGTTACCCTAGCATTAAATGCGGACATTTAATGCGTACAGCGCATGCCGCTCTAGGCATCATTTAGCACTTCAGTTTGAATCACTTGGCTCTATATATAAAAGGAATCGATTCATTCGATTTCCTTTCTTTACACTCCTCTAATAACCACCACCACTTTAGCGATTTTCAACAAGCCTCTGACGATGACTCCAATTACTTGGTCTTCCAACTCCGGTGATCTAAGGCGTCCTTTCATCATCCCTAGGAACGTTTACAGCTTCTCTTCCACGAGGTAACTTCTTTTCAAAGTTTCATTCAATTTTTGTTCAAATCTTCATATTTTTGCACCGTCGGCGTTGGCTTCAACGCTTTCGCCGTTTTTGGTTTATGTTACCACATTCCTCTTAATCTTCTTCCTTTCTTCTCTTTTTTTTTTCTAAGAAAATGGGCCGTTTGGAAAAATATGTAAACACGCTTGAGACCATGCCAAACTTTCGACGGGAGTATGCCATTCCCGACGATGAACAGTTTGCATGGTGACCCCTATGGAAACCTAGACAACTAGGGAGCCCCAGGCATCTGTTTAGCCACTCTTGGCCATTCACAAGGCTAAGCTAGGGTTGAGTTTCCCCTCCCTCGTATTGTGAGGGAAGCACTGGCCTTCTATGGTCTATGCCTGGCCTAGCTTACCCCTAACTTCTTCGTGGTCTTGATGGGGGTAGCTCTGTTGAAGTGTTACATGAGCGTCGAGCTTGGCGTGCGTGAGATTCAACGCTGCCACTCCATCACAGAAACGAGTAAAGATAGCAATAAGTATTATCTTGGGGCTAAAGAAGGTCGGCACATCATGCTCAACATAAAGGGCTCCCACAAAGGAGAACTTGAGGACTTTGTGGTCGTCGGGGGGAACTAGCAGCTCGGCCCTGGCCCTTATGATCCGAGAACCAGGATGTGCCCAACCCAGGTTGGATCCCCAGGTAGCCGAGTTCCACTCCTTTTATTTCAAGCATTTTGTTTATATATTATGTTCTCTATCGAACTCTAATGCGATTCACGTTCCATTTTTGTTTAAGCTTCTTACTGCAGCACCTCGGCGATGAGGGATCGACGCGACAAACATCTGATCAATCACGCGCACCTCAGGCGTGTGCTTGATTTTGATTGCGTAGTCTGCACCTTCTCCCAGCTATTTAACCGTGTGCCCGTTCGACCAGACGAGCTCGGACACCGAATTGTGGCCATCGACTGTGCTTTAAGCACCGGGACCTCCTCATCAATGGTTGTAGTAGAGCGACCACCATCAACTTCCACCAGGCGCCCCGCTTCTGCAGTGGCAACAAACATGCCACCACACAGACTTTTTAACCTACTTCTCGGGATCGGCCCCCTTCCTCCTCCAAGGGCGGCTCTCAAGCTGCCGGAGTCACGTTCTCAAGGGTTCAACCACTTGCCTCGAGCTCTTCTACGCCAATAGCACCTCTGGCACCCCAAGCTCCTCCGGCACCTCGAGCTCCACCAAAGCGTAGGAGTGCCGCTGCCAAAACAACTGTACGCCAAATTCGACGCCGCACAGAAGAACAAGCTCCAACCTCCTCAACAACCTCCGGCGCCGAGTAGAGCGTGTGGGAAGTAGAGGTACCACTTGCCTTCTCTCCCGCATGTTGTGGTCGAGCTCTCATTGCTCAAGATTCTGTGTAGGAGAGCCACCACGTGGCTTGGGCTTTGGTAAAGAGCCTGGCCCTCCCCAAGGACAAGGACTACCAGAAGATCCAAAATGACTCTATCATGAAGCAGGCAGCGCAGCACGCCATCGTGGTAAGCTTTTCTCCCTAACTCCAATCACTTGTATCTTAATTGCGTATTTTTGTCATTGCTGAGCTAACTGCTTCATACTGCGCAGGGTCTACAAATGGTTGTTGAGGGGCCCTGCTAATTCAGCGACTTAGAGGATAAGTACAACCTCCTCCACGTCAATTCTCTTGCCCTCCAAGAGGGCATCAAAACCATGTAAGCGCAGGTTGATGAGATGATCACCGCAAAGGAAGTTGTTGAGCTCCGAGCCACCTGGGCTCTGGAGGTGCAGAAAGAAAATGAGGTGAACCTTGCCTATGTCATCACCGAGCTGGAGGAGGCAAGGAAGTCAAAGGTCGACCTTCAGAATGCATACACCGACCTCCAACTCTCCAGCGAGGAAAAGGCAAAGGAGAGGTATGAGGCTGGCTACAATGAAGTCGGGGACGAATATGAGTCCCAGGTTTGGAAGAAGCAGAACCCCATTTTCAAAATGGGGTGAGATGCCGCTCTGAGCTTGGCCTTCATTGCGGAGGACTCTATCATTTGCAAAGAAGTGCCATGGCCTCAACCCGGGATCCCTCTGCCTCTCGAGCTGGCCCACCTCGCTGGTCAAGCAGCTCCTCCTGGTCGGCCGGTGGAAATACCCTCGCTCTCGGTTGTTCTGTTGGTCAGCCCTTCAGTTGCTCTCGAACAAGAGGCCACCGCAATAAAGCAAGGAAGGGAGTTAGAATATTTGGATATACTCTAGCCAGACACCTCTGCTCCCTTGCAAGTTGCTGGAGTTGACGGGGAGATGAATGTCAATCAGATCAGCTGTAGATTTGGCTGAATATTTTAGTTTCCTTTTTAGTTTAGATATGATTGCTGTAAATC
>JAOTRH010468392.1:0-27323 GCA_034768845.1 Heliamphora exappendiculata | reverse complement strand
AAAATCATCAAGTTAAAGTCAAAAGTGATGCCTTAAGTTTCTATTAAGCAATCCATCATCTGAACAGAGTTTGTCTTACGATTAATATTAATTGAAATCTACTTCTGATTGGTTATCTGACCTTATATACTAAATCTGAAAGAATATGAAATTTTTGTTCCCGCTGTATGTCTTATATGTACCAAAATTATAAGTCTCTCTGCTCTAATGTATTAAAAATTGTTGGATATATCTCGAGATTCTTGTGTCCGGTGATCCTCACATGATTCAATGGCTCTCAATGCATTAGGAAAGAGGGACATGTAATTTTCGGAACATGTGATTCCTGTTTGTACTTTTGTACTTTTGAGAAGTAATGGGGGGAATGTATGGCCTTTCTGATGTAGTGATGGGTATGATTGCAGTTTCAAAGGTGATGTGAATGGTCCTGGGAGTTATCATAGTAGGAGCTACCATGAAAGGACGGTTCGTACAGGAGATGGGGCTCGTCGGAGTCGAAGCCGGAGCAGAAGTAGAAGCCCAAAAAAGGGTTCAGGATGGGGTGACTACAGGAGCAGGGCTCGGAGTCGTAGCCGTAGCGCCGACAGGTATGATGTGGCACCACCAGCACGTGAACGGTCCCCAGTGCGCAGTTTTCATAAACATACAACAGAGCAGACTCGGTCACCCCAACCACCACAACACAAACGTCGGTCACCTTACAATCCCCCACCTAATCATCCTGGTGAGAGATTGCGGTCCCCATCTAATGGTCATAGGAGGGAATCAGATGACGATGCTCGAAGGGAGAGGGGTAGAGCACCAAGCCGCGGACAAGATGACCAAGGATTTGCAAATGGACCTCGGCCGTCGTACTTTGGGGAGGAGGAAGAGGAGGAAGGCATGATTCGAGGAGACGAAGAAGAAGGCATGATTCGAGCAGATGAAGATTGCGCATTTAAAGCAGCAGATGAGGATTCTCGTCCCTCTTCGCCGTAACACCCCTATTCCTTACCATATCATTGGTGCAGGTCGCTGTATTCCTTTGTGTTACCATCATTGGTGCATGTGTTTCTCTCTCTCTCTCTCCTTTCTTTCTTTCTTTTTTTTCTTTTGGTGTTTGGGATTGGGGTGGAGTGGGGTTTGGTGGTTGGGGTCGGCTTACTGTTGTAGTGGGAAATTGTAACTGTAACAGTGATAACTGAATTTTTAGGGTTCAAAAACTCGAATAGAGCCTGAGATTATCTGGAATTTAAAATTACATAAAACTTACTCATTTAATTGGGTATTTGTATTGGATAAAGAAATGGTTTGTTAGAAATTACTTTTTAGCTTTTCAACTCGGTCAATAAAAAGTTAGAAAAATTTAAATAACTGTGCTTTTATAAGTTTTTACTTGTAGTTATTGATTCTAAAATTAACCAGTAGAAATTTGTTTTGAATTTGTAATTCTGAAAAATATTTATATTTTTTGTTCAAAATTATCTTAACATTTTTTAATATATGATTTCATAATTTTAACAACCGAATATATCAGAAGCTGGGATTAGGGCACCAGGGTAATTTTACACATTCTTTTCCTGGTGTTTGTAACAATTCAAAATGCTTCCATTAGTTTGCAAAGCCGCGATGCTTGCACACATTCTTTTCTTGTTCTCCATACCTCAGACCTAAAGATTTTCGAACTGTCATTTTGTATGTTTTGCAGGAAAGATCACCTACAAATTATGTATATAAACAAACTGTATTTTATAAAATCGACCGTGTTTGTTAAAATGGATTTTCAAATTGTATTTTATTTTGTAAGCTAAAATGTAATTTGTTGACGTATCTATTGATACTCTATCAAACTTATATGTTTTTTTGCAAAGATCTTTTATATGATGTTTACAAGATGAAAGGTTTAGATCAATATTGTGGGCTGATGTTGAACCCAGAAAATATAGTCTTGAGTATGGAGGAAAAAGATACGAAGAAAAGTATGCCTACTCAGGATAAAAGTTAAAAAAGAACTCCCTTAAAAATTCAAAAAAAAAAAAGAAGTTACGAAAAAAGTCAAGAAGCCTATTAAGTTAGCTTTTTTTTTTAAAATCTTATTTGAACTTCTTAAAAAATTGTCAAATTTTTTTTTGCTTTTCTAATTTATCATAACAAGAAAAATTTTAAAAGTACACTAATTTAAAGTAATGATAAAAGAAGTTTTATTAGAAATAAAAAAAAAATTTGGTGTAAAGTTCACAATTAACACTTTATACAAATTAGGTCAACCGAAGGAACTTTACTCTTAAAATTCGACAACTGCTAGTGAGTATCGGTGACCACGTTCGACAAGCTTGGCGACTATCTCTAGCGATCGTTAGTGAACTTTGGCGACCATCTTTGGCGACTTCCGATCAACAATTCTAAGGACTTTTCAACGACCAAATTTGGCGACTTTCGACGACCAATTCCAGTGCCTTTCTGACGATCTCCGATTTTTAACTCTGAAGACTTTCGATGATTAACTCTAGTGACTATTAAAATCAGAGATAAATTTATTTATTTGTATTTAAAAATAAGTGAACACAGATAAATTTTATTATTCGAATACAAAAAACAATAGAGTTTCTCTTTAATATTCACTTATAATAAAAATTAGAGATAAATTTATCTATTTGTATTAGAAAATAAGTTAATAGAAATTTCTATTCGAATACAACAGACGGTGAAATTTCTCTTTAGTATTCATTTATAATAAAATTCGAGATAAATTTATCTACAAATATCATGCTTAATATACTTGATATGTAGGTATTTTATTAAACTCTTTGATTGGCTAAGCAGAGGACATGACAAATTATATAAGGCCTACATAAATTAGGGCAACACACCAATAGCCCCTTATAAAAGTCCAAAGATGGGAATTATAAGTCCAAAGATGGGAAGCCACGAGGTATGATTTTTTTTCTTCCTCTAACCCTCTAAAAAAATTCTAATCCCATGATCTGATTCTACAATAAGAAATCTAATTTGATTGTTAAAGGGTCTTTAGTAGACACACTACCATCAAAGACTAACTTTTTCTATTACAGGTTTTCAGATGAAGCTTAGCTATATAAGGATCGGACATCATTAATTGGCGTCATCTGTGGAAATGATTTATTTTATAAATTCTTTCCGTGATTCTACAGCAAGAGATCTGACTTGATCGTCGGAGGATCTTTGGCCGACACCATACCGGTACCATCCAAGACTAATTCCTTTTATTGTAGGTTTTCAGATGAAACTCGGCCGTACGAGGATTGGACATCATCAATATTAAAAGTGATAAATTTATCTGTAAATATTTCATTGAGGAAAACTAACATGTAACTAATATTTATTTATTATAAATAAATTTATCTGTAAGTATTTTTATTAAGATAAATTTATTTATAAAAGATGAATTTATCTGTAAAGGATAAAATTAAGTAATATTTGTCTAATACAAATAAGTTTATCTATATATCATTGACATGCTAAAAGTGATAAATTTATTTGTAAAAATTATTTTTGAGATAAATTTACCTATAACTAATGTTTATTTATCACAGATAAATTTATCTGTAAGTAGTAGATTATTAATATTTATTTTTTAAGTAATCTGTAAGAATTATTTTTGACATAAATTTATCTGTAACTAATGTTGATCCCAAGTATATTGATTTGCCTATGACCTGAAAGCTTGAAAATCAACTCAAAAATAAAAAACTATCACTAATGTGGACACGCGAATCTTAACTTTCATGACTTCTCTTTCCTAATTTATTTTGTCAACTTTAACGCCACTTGGATTAAAACTCCATCCCTTTCCCACTCTTTTGCTATTTTTTTTCCTCTCTTTGTTGCCAGTCATTGCCATTACGATTTTTTTAAATATTGAATTTGTGATTGCAGCAGTTCTCTTATCAATCTCCCTCACCATTTCAATTGTCATTTCTGGTTCTTTGCTTCGATTATTCTTTATTAATGAACTGATCCGCACTTTTACACGTAGAATCAACTAATTTTGGATTGTCTATGAAAAGTGACGAATCTAGTACGAAAATGATGAACCTAGTTGATTGGGGTGTTGGCTGTAGTAGATATGCTATGAGATGATGAATTTGGTGAGTAAGATTTTTCGGTTATCGAGATATCGACAACGGAGGTCTCAGATGTAAATAGCAAGTTTTTATTGCCGACAAAGGAGATTGCTAGAGTTGACAATGTTGCGAATTGCAGTGGTGATTCTTGAAGCAATATATGGCGTTGACGATAGTGGAAAATATTGATCTGGTCGCCGGAGATGGTGGTGGTTGACTACGATGCTACCTGCGATGAAAGTGGCTGAAGGTGGTGAAGTCAGCGGTGGCAAGGGTTTGTATCAAGTTATTAGGAGGATATAAGTAATAAGGATGATTTTGTCCATAAAATTTCCAAACATTAAATTAGAAAACTTTATGCTTTAAAACTTTTAAAGTACTAGACCTAAGAAGTAAAAAAAAAATAATTAGATTAAATGCATTACAAAGACTAAGAATTAGACTTTTGACTCATTATTCTTATAAATAAAAAAAAAACTAAACCACACACAAATTTGTCAAACTTGCTTTGCTCTTCTAGTAAATAGCAATTTGTGCAAAACTAAACATATAATTTGATGTGGGCAAGTCTTTCTCATATTAAAATATTGGGCAAAATAAGTCAATTGTCAATAGAGACCAACAGTAGAAGTCGGAATTACAATTTTTCCTTGAGTAGAATATCAAGATTCTTTTGCTTTAATTACTATAGTTGAATAGTAAAGTAGTGACTTAGAGTTAAAGTAGAAGAGAAGAAAGATTAGAGAAAAATATTATTAAAATAATAATAAGACTTAACTTCACATCTACACTACACCAGTATTTATATAAGAGACACCAAACTAATTACAAAACGACCTTAACATATGTAAGTAATTATCTAACACTTTTTCTAAAACTGGAGTGTAGAGATCGAACATGCCGAGCTTAAAAAGAAGTCGCTAGAAACTAGAAACAGCTAATGGTTTGATAAAAATATCACCAAATTGATCTTTGGAACGAACATATAGAGTTACAATTTTCTTTGTCATCATTAAATCATGAAAAAGTGACAGTCAACTTCAATATACTTAGTGTGCTTATAGAACACATGATTATTAGTAATAAATATGGTTGCCTGATTATCACAAAACATCTCCATATGACGTGAATCCGTGATGCCGAAGTCATGAAGAAAATAACGAACCCACAATATTTCAGACGCAGTATGGGCCATAGCACGATACTCTGCCTCGGCACTGGAACGAGCAACAATATTTTGTTTCTTATTATGCCAAGTGATAAGATTACCGCCAATGGAGATACAATAACTAGAGGTGAACTGTCTATCAAAACGACTACCAGCCCAATCAGCATCACTGAAACTAACCACCGATAAATGATCAGATGGATGATATAACAATTCACGACCTAGGACACGTTTCAAGTAGCGAAGAATACGACAAACAACATCAAAGTGTGGCTGATGAGGAGCATTCATAAACTAGCTAACAACACCAACAACATATTTGATATCAAGACAGGTGACTCTGAGGTAAATTAATTTCCCAATAAGCTGCTGATAACGACCAACGTCTGACAATGGTTCCCCATGGTCAACATCAAACTTAACAGTTTAACAGTAAAATTCATAGGTGTATCAACTTGACGAGCACCAAGTAACCCAGTCTCGGAGAGAAAATCAAGAGTATACTTACGTTGGGATAAAGAGATCTCTTGAGAGGAACGGGTAACCTCAATCCCAAGAAAGTAACAAAAAATGTCTAAGTCCTTGGTGTGAAAATGATAAGCCAGATGTCATTTTAAAGCATCAATACCAGTAGAATCATCACCAGTTTTAATGATATCATCAACATAAATAATAAGCACAATAATACCAGCAGAAGAGTGATGAACAAACACTGAATGATCAGATGTGAAATGCCAAAATTCGTAGAAAATGATAACAGAACTAAAACAATCAAACTAGACATGAGGAGATTGCTTCAGACCATATAAAGCCTTGCGCAAGCGACAAACAAGATGCTCACTGCCAAGCACAACATAGCCAGTGGGCTGATCAATATAGACCTCTTCTTGAAGATCACCGTGAAAGAAGGCATTCTTAATGTCAAGCTGATATAATGGCCAAGAACGACTAACAGCAATGGATAGAAGGATCCGAACAAAGTTAAGGCGAGTCACAAGAGAAAAAGTTTTCAAGTAATCAACGCCGCAGGTTTGAGTATAGCCCTTAGCAACCAAACGTGCATTAAGACGCTCAACAGAACCATCTGGAAGGCACTTTACTGTATAGACCCAACGACAACCCATCACTTTCTTCCCATGGGGAAGAGTGGTAAGCTCCCAAGTTTTATTCTTATAAAGGGCATGCATTTCCTCATCCATAGCAAGTTTTCAACTAAACACGGACACAGCCTCCTTGTAAGAAGTAGGAATAGACACGGACAACAAAGTAGGAATAGACACGAAGTAGAAGTAAGAGAATGGAGATAAGATGGCAAACGATTATAAGATACAAAATCAGCTATAGGATGTTGTGTGCATGTACGTTTATCTTTGCGCAAAGCAATCAATAAGTCATTGAAACTAGGAGCGGATGAGATTGAAACTTCTACCAGAAAAGATGAAGAATTCGGGCCATAGGAGACGACGGGCCTATCTTGAGAGGTGCCACAGGTAAAGGGAGAGGAAGAGTAGGAGAAGGAGAAGGAGAAGAGAGAGAATCCCCCTTACGACAACAGATGAGATCAGATGAAAGATGGCTACCAGAGGAAGTGAAAAAGGTAGTGGACTCAAAGAAGGTCACATCAGCACTCACGAAGTAGCGGCAAGAGTCTGGATGATAACACTGATATCCTTTTTGAGTACGAGAGTATCCAAGAAAAAGAAAGATTGGCAGTATATGTAATTAATCAGATAACAAGCTGCAAAGACAACATAACTCCAAAAGTGTTTAGGAACGTAGGTATGAAACAGTAAGGTCCGAGCAACATCTAACAGATGACGGTGCTTGTGTTCAGCAATGCCATTTTGTTGTGGCGTATGAGCACAAGTCGTCTGATAAATAATACCACGAGTGACACAAAAAGAAGTAACAATAGACTGTATATACTCTAACACATTATCGGAACGAATAACTTTGATGCACTGGCCAAATTGAGTAAAAATCTTAATTGTAAAATGTAGTGAGAGCGTGGAGTAATTCAAACCGGAGTTTCAACAAAAAAAGTCAAGTCATACGAGAGTTGTTATCGACAAAGATAACAAAGTAAGAGCAACCACTAGCACTTGGAGTTCGAGAAGGACCCCAGATATCTGTATGGACCAAATCGAATGACTCGAACTGACAATGATGGCTACAACTGGGAGAAGAACTATGATGATACTTCCCTAATTGACATGCTTCACACTCGAAATGAGATGTACGAGGTGAGTTAGGGATGACCAACTTAAGCTTAACTGGTGAAGAATGACCTAAGTGAAAGTGCCACTGAAGAGGTAAAATGGTAGCACTCAAGAAAAATGAAGTACGGGGAGGATAATTAGAGTCAATGCCAAAATAATAGAGCTCGTTCTTCTCATGTCCCGAAGCAATCATCTTCTTGGTCTTGAGGTCTTAAAAGACACAAAAAGTAAAAGAAAAGGTTACGGAGCAATGTATAGACTTAGTGAGTTGACTAACTGAAAGCAAGTTAAAAAAAAAATTAAGAATACAAAGATTAGAAGATTAGGCCAAAGAAGGAGAGGGATGAAAAACACGTTACTCATGAACAGGTCAATTGGAGCCATTAGCTAAGACTATATGATACTTAATAAGAGTCAAATGAGAGAAAATAGAAGAATTACCAGACATATAAGAACTGGCGTTTGAATCAAGGATCCAAGATGGAGAAGTAAAAGCCGCACATGCAATATTACCCGAATTAGCTAAGGTAGTGGTAGAAGAGAGCGGCAGAATTTGACATAAGGTCCGAACAAGCTCGCGAAGCTGAATAGAGATAGTATTAGAAGAAGTCTGTACGGTAGCCATAGTGAACCAAGCAGAGGAGAGGATGCCAAATCCAAAGAAGAACAAACCAACAGTTGCGGTCATGTCACAATATGAGGCAAAATTAAAGCAATCTAACCAGAAATTCTAACAATCCACAAATTCCCAAATGAAGGATCAGAAGTCGATGGCAAGAAAAGTGAAAATTCGAACTCAAATTCAAACAAAACACCAAATTGTAGATCGCCGAAGTTGAATTTGCCAAGGAAAAGCCCAAATCGAATCAATAATTGAACCAAAATCCCCAAATCAGACTAAAATCCCTAAATCGGGCATCAAATCCCCAAATCGAGCATCAAGGGATCAAAGTAGACACCAAATCCCCAAATTGAGTAGCAAATCCCCGAATCAAGCATGAAATCGAACAGAAATTGACCTTTAAAGCCAAAAGCGAGCAGAAAATCCCAAATCAAGCAGAAAATCAGATCCAAATCGAGCATTAAATCCCAAACAAGCATGAAAGCGAACTAAAATCCCAAAATCGACGCAAAGCTAAGTCGAAATAGTGGAACGAGCAACCAGATCTAAAACAAAACAATCGGCGACTAAAAAAAACGCATCGAAAACCCTAGGCGCCAAAGCTGTGCAAGCTCGAATCCTTTTCAAGAATGATCAAATCAACAAATCGATACTCTAGATGGCCAATAAAGATGATTTTGGCACCCACAGGGAAAATCGCAACAACAGAAAGCTAAATCGAAAGCGCAAAAGCATGATCGGCGAAGAACAAGGCGGAAGCACTGAAATTATGAAAAAAATCAAAAAAAAAATCAAGAAATCGAGAAAAAAGAGGGAAAATCATAGGAGCAAAGATCGGCACTAGTCGATCATCTGGAGAATTTTTTGAATTTTTTGATTTTTGATTTTGATTTTTTTTTTACAATCAGGAATTCAAACAAAGAAAAGAAAGAAGAATACAGTTAAATCAAAAAGCTCTGATACCAAGTTGAATAGTAAAATAATGATTTAGGGTTAAAAGGAGGAGAGAAAAAAAACGAGAGAAAAATATTATTAAAAAAATAATGAAGCTAACTTCACCTCTACAACACAACAGTATTTATATAAGAGATACCAAACTAATTACAAAATGACCTTATAATATATAAGTAATTATATAACAACTATAATCACTTGGCTCTATATAGTGGAAGTGGAACATTAAATTCCTCCTTTCTTCTATGATGGGCAGCACGAGACATGATATGCGCTATAATATCGAGCTTCTTTTTTTTTTTTTTTTTTTAAAATTGCTATTCGATGTAAAAATTTACAAAAAAATTGACTATATATTTAGTACTGATTGGCTAATGTGCAAATCTATTAAATACTGACCAACCAATACAAAACAAAGATTGTGCTCATATTTTCATTGATCTCCCAAATCAATCAAATGTTGGTAATCATCTTCAAAGTTATTAGTTAGAATGTAAATGTGGTGCAATATATGTGAAGAATAACATTTTTCATTTCACGACTGGTTTGTTTTTCTCCTCTCTTTTGGACTCCAACTACCAACTGAGGAAGTATTAATAGAAGCTCTCCCAAACCTCTTATTTGGTCTTCAATTAATAGCATTGAACTGTGGATTGAGCAGATGAATGAGTGGTGAGTCGGGTCTGATCGGGTTACCGCAAATCAAATTGAAATTCCTGTTAGCCCTTGAATCAAGCAAACACTTCTTTCACATGTCAAAGTCATGCTGCCTTCGGTTTTATGCGCTTTGCTCTTGAATACAAGAAGACACCGGCTAGAGCCATGGCGGTTCCTGCGTAATTACCCGTAAATCATGCATATCGATTAAGCCCAAGTGTTTTTGGCCTCATAAGAGTCGAACATAAGACCTTGAACATTACCCTAACGGAGGTCTTATGCTCAACCCTTTGACCACTAGGCTGCCCGTGCGAGTTTAGACAGCCATATTTTTTAAATCAGTTTTCAGTAATGGGGGTTTACCAAGAGAGTTAATAGGTGAGACCGGTGTTTGAAAGAAGATGACTGAGGATACGATGACCACAACTCGCTTCACGGAGTTGCTCACTGAATGGGTTACTGGAGATACCATTTGTAGAATCATATAAGAAATCTGTCAATCAGAAACTGAAGAATAAGCACATTTAGTTACAGGAAATTTTCAAGGGGATGGGATCAACTTTCACAAAAACCTCATGCTTCTCATCCCAACCCCTCCCCCTAGCTAGCTGCAGCTGCCACTCATTTCTCAAATAGAGAAAATTTGTTTTCCCATATTGTACGTTTGAAAAGGGTTTTCAGGACTTGGAATCCCAGTTAACATTCACATTGAAAATATTAAATTCAGTTTTTTAATGGCTCAGGCTAATTTTTATTTGGGGCAAAACAGCAGCAGAGTGGCCCCATTTTCGTACATATGGAAGGAACATATAGTGCCTTACATAGGAAAAGAAAACGAAGAGAGAGACAATAATGGGATTTTTTTTGGTTCAGTGAGATAATAATGGGATTTTTTGAGGTTAAGTGAGATAAGTAAGGGAAGTCATTGTGAATTTATTATGTCAAACAAAATGAGTATTATGACCAATTTGAACACATGGTAGTGAGTTTATTTTGACAGACAAAGTCTTCATCATTCTCCATCTGCAACTAATTTCAACATTGTGGTGTTTAATGTTAAACGAGCATTGGACGGATGACAAATGCAGTAAATTCTCAACCTTCTAAGTCATGAAAATGCAAGATAGTGAAAGGTCTCACCTGTTGATAAGCATGGAAACAAAAACCAGACAGAAGAGATCTGACACACAGCTCTCTGACATCCAACCCTTGACTTGCCTGAAATCAGGTAAATATATAGATATTTAGAGATACAAACCGTAATCTATGAAATACCAAGTAGAGCTAACTACGGTACGTAATTCAACTTGTTAAATAGAGAGCACTTACTGCGAACTGCAGGTATGATGGGCTAAACTTCACGCCATCTGTGAGAATAGCGATAGGGACCAATAGAACAAAAGAAATGATCGTTATGATCGAGAAGAGACTGATATTGTCTAAGGCTTCCTGTTTAGGATAGATTATTGGTTATGGGTCTAAATCAACAAGAAGATGATCGTCAATAAAATTGGAAAAGAAAAAAAAACTTGAATCTGGGTTCTGGGCATGACCTTTTTATTGACCATGAATTTTTTGCTAAGTACATTCCGCGATTGGTTGGTCAAATTGGAAGCCATTGCACTACTGAAACCTATCCTGTCTCAAGACAAAAGGAAGCATCAGATGTAAGAATGAGACTTGACCGATTTGATTTCACTAAAATAAGGGTTTTTTTTCCCCATCTATTTTTTAACTTCTTTCTTGCTTTTGTCATTTTTTGTTACTTTTCTGAACTCTTGTAACTAGATGAACCTAAACAGTGAAGAAGTTTTGACCAAAGTGAACTTTTACTAAGCCTTATTTTAGATGTCCCAAATAGGCGAGGTGAGCTGTTAATTCCTTAGTAGGAGAACTGTGGATTAGTCTCATACCAATTAAAAGAAGCCTCGGTAAACGATGCCAATGCCACTCCCCCTACAATTGGTACAAGGGAAAAGACTACCCAAGGACTGGGCCTCTGCATGAAAAGGTGGTCAAACAAAGAGTTAAATAGAGCTTTAATGATATGGATTATCTGGTCGTGGTAGACAAGTTGAATTACCAAATATATACCAGCAATTTTTTGGCTAATTTCTTCCTCAAAAAAAAGAAAAAAAAGGAAAAAGAAAACTCCTGGTTTCAAGGAATCGAAGAATAAAAAAACTATAAGGAAATGGCACACTAGTGTAAAACTAGCGGTTTTTTTTCAAGCTTCATGACACACAAGGTCATCAAATGCACAAGACAACAGCAAAAGTATAAGAATAAAGTGAATGGTAATTAGTCAAACAGAAAAAGTCAATTCTGACCCAAAATACTGCAAAAATAATCATTTTCTTCAGTGCAAGAAACCAAACAATTTTCCATCTAATATCCTGCTATTTATTGAACACCCAATTACATTTCCAGCTTGACATGGAGTATCGCCAGATAGAATTTGAATTGGAATACCCAAGGGCCCTTGTGCTATGGTTAGTGTTTGGGGAGGGAAACTAAAAGAAATGGAAAATGAAATTACTAATTCTTTTCTTATGAATAACCAACCAAAAGAATTTGTATTTTTGGAAAACGATTATTCATTTTCTTCTCATTTTTCTTATCCCAAGCAAACAAAAGCAAAGAGTTAATTGGCTTCTCTCCTTCATTTTCCTTTTCCTAAAACAAGTTACATCTTCTTTATGTTCTAAAAACAGAATGTTTTCTTTGGTTGGTTAATTGTCTCGCTATTCTTTGATTAGCACCAAATAAATAAAAGTGACTGATTGTTCTCTAATTTTGAGTGAAATGTGGCGGATCAAGCATCTTGCAAGGGCATCAAAGGAAGTAAATAAAAGCAACCATTCTTTGTTGTATCTCATTTATAGGGATGAAATCGGCTTGGTTTGGTCGCTTGGATGGCAAAATTTCCGCCGAACCAAACACCTCGGTTTTGGAGCACCAAACTGACCGAAGAAATTCAACCACCGAACCAAACCACCATGTAGTTGATCAGTTTAATTCAGCCGGTTTATCGGTTTAGAAATGAAGGAACACAAAATCGGAAAAGCCATTTCTGTGTGTTATTATAGATGGAGGAGCTTCAAAAGATTAACGAAGGCCAAACAACCTTCATTCAAAAGAAAAGTTGAAGATGAAACAAACCCAAAAATTAAAAACAATGATTCCATTCATTAATATTATTGAATATATCTGTATTTTGTGTGTGTGTGTGTGTGTGTGTGTGTGTGTGTGTGTGCGCGCGTGTGTCTATATATATATATATATAAATATATATATATATATAGAGAGAGAGAGAGAGACCCATTATTGCCTAATAATATATTTTGACTTCATCATCTTTTTGGTTAAGCTTGTTTTTGCATATTCTTGTTTTATCTGGAAGTAATAGGACAAATTAATTTATCCTCTCTTTGCAGAAATGCATTTGCAAGCCATGAAATCAAAATGAGAATAACACACCTATCGATTCACAATTTGAGAGGGGAGAGAGACACTGAGAGAGTGGGGATCTAAGAGAGGGGGTGAGCTACGGCACAACCCCATGTGTATGAGAGAGATGAGGTTCATAAATGGGAATTAATGTGATTTAGGTTACGGCGAGTAGAGTTATGATAAAGGTGTGGGAACGGTGGTAAAAAATTATGCATTGCAATCAAATGATCGGTTTCGATTCTTTTGGTTTATTTAATTGGAAATTTGAGACCGAACCAAAAATAAGTTTTTTTAATTTATCAAAACCGAATTGAACAAACAAGAAGAAAAATTGATCGGTTTCAATCCGTCAGATTCGGTATAGTCGGTTTTATCGGTTTGCTTGGTTGTTTTTTCACCCCTACTCATTTATGCATGGCAAGTGAAAATTTTTAATTATTGGTGAACAATTTCCACAATCTAATGATGTTACATGGACTCAGCCGTGTGTGTCCAAACGTTGAATTCTCCTAAACTCTTATCCAAAATTAGATATGAATACGGAGATAGGTCATGGATATTCAATATGTTATATATTGTATAATATTTTGACGTAAAATGTAATTATTATTTAGAAATACACTTCGGATTAAATGAGATTTAGGGAAAAATAGATGTTTATCTTCCACCTACATGGGAGGCCACAAATTTTTTTTTCTTTTCTATCAAACGTGAGTTTAATTTTCTTCAAACATCAATCAAAACTAAATTATCCAAGTTGAATTCAAATGACGTAAAAGTTGAAAAGTTCACTAAACACATCACATACCCTTACTCTTGTCATATTTGGTGGACATGCATACTCATTACTCGGGGAGGAATTCAACCGTCTATCACTGGATGTCACTTGTTATGTTACACTAAATAATCATAGCATTTATTGATTGAGCCATGGCAGTTCAAACAAATAATGAAGCACAAAGTCCTTACCTCCCCAAGAAACAGGGCAGAGAGGACAACAGTGAAGAAGGGCTCCATAGCTTTGATTGTGTGAGTGAAGGAAACAGCAACTCTCCTAAGACTTGTGTTGGTCAAGGCATTTCCCATCATGTGCAGCACTGCTAACGGTAGGATTGCTGCAAACTGAAAAGTGAATGTACAGAATTCACATGTAAATTAACATTTAAAATCCACATTTCCATCACATAGAAGTCATGATTTTGTTAGACCACCAGTTATTAATAAATAGGTCCACCAATACTTATCGAGTTAACTATCTCCTAACACACGAAACACCTTGAGAATAGAGAAACAAACTTTCATGCAACTTTGCAAGACGACTAGGTATCTTTTGTTTCAAAAACTCTCTCTCTCTCTCTCTCTCAATGCATTGGAGGCCCTTGAATTATGTGAGAATCTCGAGATATATTCCAATGGTCTTCAATGCATTAGGGCATAGAGACGAGGGATTAGAGACTGAGGGATTGCCAGAACAAATAATCTGGTGCCCTTGCAAGACATACAAACTTACTGGAACATGGCACATGAGCATGTAGAACAAAGTGCACAATGAGAAAAATAGCAAGACTTAAAGGGTATGTTATATTTATAACCCCTCATTACTATCCCATAAAACTATTCCTCCTGTAAGATTACATATTCCCTCATTTCAAAGAGGTCTTCAGCGGAATGGCACGGGTGTAACACTTCTAAATGGAGGTGCGGGGTTCAAGTTTTGTTAAGAACAAGGTATGAGAATGAGTGCGTATGTATTTTGCCGCTACAAAAAAATCTAATCTAGTCAGTCAAACGCAGCCAACATGAAAAATTGCTAGAAACCAGAGTTATAATACCATGTTTCATAAACAATTGTCCCAAAAATTTGAAAATACTTACAAATGGGTTATAGGTGGAACAATGCATATCAGGCTAAAAGGTTAAAATAAACCATGTTTCATAAACAATTGTCCCAAACACTTGAAAGTATTTATAAATGGGTGGAAGAATGTATATCAAGCTTGTTAATCCACCCATGTGGAACAATCAAGAAGAAAAACAGAAAAGCAATTAATGAAGAAGAAGACAAATATGGAAGCAAATGTCAAGGAGACAAACAACCACCAACAGTAGAGCAAAAATCTTAGGCGCTGTGATCTCTTCTTCATTTTGTCAAAATAAGCTGTCCAAGAATCGTCCAACGTCAAAGATTTAGCCACCAAAATTTATGGCTTTGTCTCCCTCTGTTCTTTCTATAAATGCATATTTTATTGTGCATTGTAAGGGGTGTGAGAACTGCAAGTGAGTGCTCTGTGTTGTAGTTTGAGAGTTTTATCTCCTCCTGTGTAATCTTACTATAGTGAAAGCTTCCTCTTTCCCGTTGACGTAAGCTAAGCTTAGCCGAACCACGTAAATCTTTGATGTTTCTTGTATTTGTATGAGCGTGCTTAGTTTTGTCAACCTCTTCAACTCCTAACAAAGCTAAAAGGATAAAATAAACCTACTCCCAGAGATACCTGTGATCTAGTAACCTTCGGTTTTGCATGTAGATTAAATCCCCACATTAAAAGAATAAGCAGAGTCCCACATCCGAACTGAAACGCTGTTACCGTTGCTGGGAATGGATACACCTTCAGAACCTGCAAACATGCAGTATAAGTTCTCTCGCTCGCTCCCTCTGGGAGAGAAAAGAAAAGAAAATGAGAAAAAATTATGTATTCTTTCCGCCTTGTTTAGAATAAGAGGAAAGAAAAAGAGGGAAAAAAAGTTATTTTCTCTATTATCTTATTTAGTTAGTAAACAAAAAAAGTATTTAATATTATTTACCAATTTAAATGTTAATTTTGGTATCATAGTATTTAAGTATTTTCTTTCTTCAAATCTATTTATTTTGGAGGTATTTAGAGTTTGATGGGTCACTAGCTTAAAATTTTATTTTTTTGTCATTTTATATTTTTCGTTAAAATATTAAATTGAGTTCAAAATAAAATATTTAGTAAATTAATTTCTAAGCTAATTTCTTTAAAGTTAGATGAGTAGATAAAAAAGTAATTTTTTATTTTTTGTTTAAATTGAACAGTATTACCATTCTATATAACAGATAATAACAATTATATAAAGATGATATTAATAATAAGTAAATTATTAAATAAGTGCATTATTGACCTTTAAAATGGATGGGAGTTTAACTAAAAGTATGATAAAAAAATTGTATTTTGATTTCTTTTTAAAAAAATTTAAACCCTGTTTGTTTTAACGTAAAATATTAAAATATTTTATCTATTTTTAAATATTTAATTTGATAAAAATAACATAAAATATTTTATTTTATAATATCAAAATTAATTTTACAAAATAACATAAATCATTTTATTGACGAAAGTGGTGACAGCCATGCAGTACCGGTGGTGGCAGCAATACAGTAGCGACAACTGGTAACGACATTTATTTATTTTTAAATATATTCTTTTAAGTATTATCTAAACATCAAAAAACAAAAATAAAAAATATATATTTTTTGTAAACTAATTTTACATAAAAATGTTTTTTTATTATAAAATATTTACGTCAAAACAAATGAACACTTAGACCTCGTTTGGCAATTGACTTTGCTTTTTATTTTTTTGCTTAAAACTCTAAAAATTAAAAAATCTCAATTTTTAAGTCAAAAATTTTGTCTTTTTTCTTTTTACATAATTTTTATTATACAAATTTATTTTTTTATAAAAATTATATTTTTAGAATGTCCTTATCAAAACCTATAAAACAAAATTTATATTAAATACAAAATTATTTAAAAATAAATTTAAAAAAATTATAACAATTTTAAGTAAAAAAATTTATCTTTTAACTTAAAGCCACTTTAGCCACTTTAAACTTTTGACTAAAAATTTTGCTATACATCTTCCAAATGAACTATTAACTTTTTAAATTTAAAATAATTTTTTAAAAAAAACCCAACTTACAATCAAATTATCAAGCAAGATGTTAGTAAAAAAAAAATTAAAAAACATAAAATGGCGAATCAGCCCTCAAGACCATCTCAAGGCTGCTCACAATCCATGGAATTTCACCCCTTTAAGGCGTCATCTTCGAGAAGCAGGCCCCCAACTTTCCTCGCCAATTTGGAGAATGATGGATTGGCTCTCTATTTGCGGAGAGCTCCACAAAATTTTGGGAGTCATAATAATATAAAATTATATTTTTAAATAAATTAATTTGAAATTTTTTTAAAAATTATTTCTAAATTATATGTTTTTTATATTTTATATTTTATATATTATTATTGTATTATTTGAAACAAATAAAATTACTCTTACTAATAAGTGATAATTTCTAAAAATATTATTAAAAATAATTTTTTTTCAAAAAAAAGTAGCAATTATGATATGAATATTAAAAAATGACTGTTAAATTTTTTAAATATTATATATTATTTTTTTAAAGAAAAAAATGACTTCTTAAATAGAAAATACTAGTAATGACATATGCCTATAGGCACTTTAATTATAGTTTGATTATATAATTAGTTTAAATAATAAATAATTTTTTTAATTATTAAAGTAGATATTTAAAATATTTTTATTAAACATATACTTAATTTAAACTAAAAATAACAAAAATATTATATGTAAATTAAAAACAAATATACAAAATTAATTATATTTTCTCATGATTTATATATGTAATAAGAGATAAAGAAATGAATTTAAAACAAAAAGAAAAAGAAAAAATGCCAAATTTAAAAAAATTCAGAGCGTAAAAATGTAAATTACAAATGAAAGTAGTTAATAAGAGAGTGTGCCACGTAAAATAAATATCAGCATTAAAAATGTTGTATTTTGTAATATAAATAAAAATATATATACCTAATAAGAGATTAAAAATGAATTTAAAATTTAAAAAAATGTCAAATTTAAAGTGAAGAGCTTAAAAAATGTAAATCACAAATAAAGAGAGATATGAGAGTAGTAATGAGAGAAAGTGTGCAGGACAAATATCAACACGAGTGTTGCGTTTTGTAACATAAATAGTTGAAGTTTTGATTAAAAAAATAACTCCCAAAACAGATTTTAGGGAGCCACATGAATAATAAATGATGGAGAAGTTGGAGATGCTAAATAATGCTCGTTAAAAGAGAACCATATTCCTCTATTTCCTTTTGTTTCTCTCCATATAAGTCATTCAAACGATTAAAGAAAAGAGATTTGAATATCTTTGCCTTTCTTTCCAAAATCACCGAATCGAAGCCGGCTGTAAAATAGAAACGTACGGCTGTGTAAAAATCCATGTATCAAGCAAGCAGAATGAGATGAAAACAAGAAAACAAAAGGCGACATCATTTCCAAACGATACGACGCAGAAAAAAGCACGAAACCTGTTTGTTGAAGATGTTGAAGTAGATGTTGAGCAAGTACCAAATCGCAATCATGGTACCAAGCCGCAGAGCGCGAACCAAATCCTTCGATTTTGGAACTTCGTCGCTGTTTTCCGGAACCGAAGCGGCCGCCCTAACCTCGAAACCATTCGATTTTCGCTTCGAAACTAACAATGAACCAGAGATGGATCTTTTGTTGAAGCAAGGCGAAGGAGAAAATGGAGACGAAGACCTGAGAGCGGAGATCTCAGGCGATTTTAAGGAGAAGAAGGAGAGCGGAGGAAGACCGAGTTTAGGGTTTGGATTTCGGTTGTGGAAATTGGCTGATTTGGAGAAGGGTGTTGATGGAGACAGAACTAAAGCATAGGCGTAGCTCAACATTTTCGAAATCCGCCGAGAGAGTGAAGAGAGGAAAACGTTGCTTTAGCCTTTAAGTAGGAAATTGGCGGTTGGAAAGAAACGACGACGCTTTGTCGTTGTTCTGTGGAGGATTTGTGGTCGTCCTGATGAAGAGATAAAAGTCAATGCTAAAAACGGAGTGGGGCCAAATATTTTGTAGGACACGTGGAAGGAATTTTTTTATGGAAGTAAATTAAATTAGTTGCATATTATTTCTTACCAATAATGGAAGTAATGGTCGTGAATGGCTCGGCGGACTCACGTAAGTAGTGTTTAGGTCCGTTTATGAGCAATGCTTGGGCAATGCTTGATTTATGACGAGTTAAGCGGCTAGGGTTGAACTTAAATAGTTAAGTTTAAGTTACCTAATGAGTTTAGCTAAATTGGGCTGGTGGGTGAGCTAATAGATTAAAAAGCTCAAATATTATTATTTTTTTTAAAAAAAAATTTAATTTAAAACTTTTTAACTTCTCAAGTTATTTAAAAATTAAATAAATTTTTTATTAGTTAAATAATTTTATTAATTATATAAAATATTTTTTATTGGGCGAGCTAGACTTTAATTTTTATACCCATACTCGACCCGAATACTATTATGGTGGGCCAAGCTCGCATGAGCATGGCTTGGGCTGGGCTTTAGCCCAACAAATCGGTTGGACGTAAGCTAAATAATGGGACAATAGGTAAAATGATAACACTTAAATGGAAAAAATTATTTATGAAAAACGAAAGAGTGTTTTATGGAAAGAAATTAAGTTATCTGAATATTAAGAATTAAATAATCGGGTTATATTAATTCTATAATAAATAGATGATTTACTCTTAAAATTATACTTGTTTTAGAATTTTTATTAAAAAATAATATATTTGATTATGTGACTATCGAGATTGGGAGAGAGGATCCTTGCTGTGAGCCCAAAATTATTTTATTTAGAATTTTAAAATTTAATTAAAATTATTTATTATATTGATCTCATCGAATCATCGAGTAGATAATTTATATAAAAATTGAGTCAATTTGACATCATTATTGTTAGGAATTTGACTTTAGTCTAAATTTATTTTTTACTTTGGAAAATTTGTGATAAATTGTCATTTAAATTATTTATATTTTATTTATTGATATTTGACACTTGGTTATTTAGAAGTATGTTTTTATTTTGCAACGGAGCAAGAAATGAAACTAAAAACATCAAAATACAGCAATCGGTGTCAGACCGCTCGATAGGCTAATCGAGCAGTCCAGCAAGCAGTTAATAGAGTGTCTCGGTTTCTGCACCCATTATGCGACTGTTTTGCAGGAAAGTGTTTTTGAAGTAAAGTATTCAGAATCTGTCAAGACCGCTCAATTGGTCTTTTGACCGATCAAAAGGTCTGTACACGTGATAGATTTTAAAGTGCAACAACATTTAGGCTTTTGGTAGGCGACTATAAATAGGACTACCTAGGGTTTCATATGTATGCCTTCATCATTATAACATACATAGTCGTCAGAAAGGCCTTCAATAGAGTTGATCAAAGTGTCCCAAGTTAGTCAACTCAGCTTTATGATTCAATAAGCTTACGCGTACTCAAGTTAATCATCAAGTCAATCAAATCTTCAATGTTCACTTGTATTTTTGGAATCGCTTGAAAGAATTCTCAAGTGTTCGAAGTATGGTGGAGAATTTCGTAAGCAGTTGAAATTCGGTAGTAGATTCCAACGACGATCAAGCATAAGAGTTGGTGTGCGTGGATTCGACTGGAGCAGGCTTTCAAATATTTGGTTGTGGATTCAATATTGGTTTGGAAGATTCTCTTATAACTAACGATTTTATAGTGTTTGATTTTTTAGACCCGGAGTGGCTTTGTAATTTTTACCCGGTTTAAAATTTTTCACTTCAAAATCACTATTTCGTATGTGATTGTGATTACTATACTTTATTATTAATGCAATTGATTGGTTTAGACTTATTTGCAATGTTTAGCTTATTTAAGAAAATTAATTAGTGCAAATTAGTTTACAAACAGGATTTTTCAATTGGTATTAGAGCATGTCGGTAAAAAAATTTTAAGTTTTTTTTTTGGTGTGATCGTTTGGCTGTTTTGCAATAAATAAATTTTTTTAGAAAATGCGCTTCAATTAGTAGACCACTCCTTCTTGACAGCCATAATTACCCCTTTTGAAAAGTAAGGATATAGACATATGGCTAAAGAATATTCGAACTTTCTTAGAAAAAATAGAAAGAATTCACAGTCACTTGGGAAGATGAAAGTGAACTCGAGATGGATGATGATGGTAATGATGATGATCCTAATGAAGATGGTATAATTGTTGCTTTTATTGCTCCTGTTCAGGAAAAATCAGTTGAGTCTAAAAATAAAAAATCTATAAATGATTCTAGTAATAGAAAAGAGAAAGGTGAAGAGGGTAGTGAGTGAGGATGATGAAACTCTCCAACAAGCTTATGATAAGTTGTACAAGGAGAGTTATTTATTGTAGCACCCTAACCCTTCACATGGCAACGATATTATCCACTTTTGACAAAAGTCCTTACAGTTTTGTCCTTCTTAGGGTGTCACCCATCTTTGCATTGCTCTCACTTAAACACGCTTAATTGTAGAATTCTGCTGGGAACGGGTGCGATCATGCCAGCACTAATGCACCGGATCCAAGCAGAACTCTACAGTTACGTGTGCATGAGCAGGAGCAATGTAAGAATGAGTGACCTACTGGGAAGAACAAAATTGTGAGGCAGGCTACTTAGTGGGCCGGTCAATAAGGACTGGCAGGCTATCAGAGCTGACAAGTTACTGTACGGGGACGTGTAGCCCTAAGGGGGTGGATTATGATATCCTGGTATCCCACGTCAAAGAGAGAGAGAGAGTTCTTGGGCTAAAAAGAAAAATCTTGGACCACTACATAGCAATGAGGCCTTTTTTCAGATTGTAG
The DNA here is from genome assembly GCA_034768845.1 of Heliamphora exappendiculata. Classification (NCBI taxonomy): domain Eukaryota; kingdom Viridiplantae; phylum Streptophyta; class Magnoliopsida; order Ericales; family Sarraceniaceae; genus Heliamphora; species Heliamphora exappendiculata. Next base: position 5,484 of record JAOTRH010468392.1, on the reverse strand, counting down.
AGATCCTAGCAAAATTCTACAGTTAAGCGTGATTGGACGGGAGTAATGGAAGAATAGGTGACTCCCTGAAAAGAACAAAAGCGTGAGGACTTTTGCTCAAAACAGATAATATCATTGCCACGAGAAGGGTCGAAATATTACATTTATTGACTAAGCAAAATGCTAAACTTGTTAAAAAAGTTCAAATTGTGTAAAATAGAGAATGAAAGTATTAAGCAAGGGTTGTCTGAAGCTCAAGCTTTGGTTATAAAATTAAAATCAAACGGAGAAATTTTGTATGAAAAAGAAAAAAATGAACTGTCTGAGTTTAAGTAAAAATAGAAAATTCAAGATTGATGTTCTTGAAAAAAAAATTGCATGTTTGTGTTGAGTCAAAAACTGATCTTAAATTAATATTGGTTAAGTTTGAAAAAGTTCTGTTAAATGCTCAATTCACTTTCAAGAAACTGAATGCAGGTACCGAAATTTTGGATGAAATGCTAGTCTTGCAAAAACTAGCAAAAGATAGATTTGATCTCGGATTAACTGGAGCCTCATCAAGCACGTCATCAAAAGAGAAGAAAATAGTTGGCTAACCAACTCAAGCCAAGTTTGTACCAAAGTTTGTGAAAGCAGAAATAGGTAATGACATAAGCTCAAAAATATCATATGCAAACTTTTTAGTAAAAGTCAATGAAAAGCGGAAGAATTAGACGGATAGAACCACCATTTAACATAGTGAGGTAAGTAAGTATAGATTCAATTCTATGTGTCATTATTGTGGGGCAAAGTGACACATTAGACCAAATTATTTTCAGATGCATGACATGTTTGGTTACTATTCTGGATATTCTCATGTTTGTTGAAAAAGTAAATTTGTTGACCAAATGCATGATTTTAAAAATAGATTGAGTTATTCTATATTTAGGAGAACTACTGTTAAAATATGGATTGAAAATAATTTGTCAAAATCTATTCCCAAATATTATGATGTGGAAGACGAAATCAAGATTAGAAAAGTGTAGGTAATAAAAAGTGATCTAGAATGCTCTCTAGCAAGTCGAAATCCAATCATTGGATTTTTGTTTGGCTGGTTGAGTCAAGTAGTTTTTGTTTTTTTTTTTTTCTTATTTCTTTTGTATTTTTTTTTTGGGTCCAATATTAAAAAAAAAAAAGGAAAAGGAAAGAAACAATGAAAAACTATGGGGAACTATTTTAAGGTTGATGTTCTTGAAAAAAAATAGAAAATTCAAGATTGATGTTCTTGAAAAAAAATTGCATGTTTGTGTTGAGTGAAAAACTGATCTTAAATTAATATTGGTTAAATTTGAAAAAGTTTTGTTAAATGCTCAATTCACTTTCAAGAAACTGAATGCAGGTACCGAAATTTTGGATGAAATGCTAGTCTTGCAAAAACTAGCAAAAAATAGATTTGATCTCGGATTAACTGGAGCCTCATCAAGCACGTCATCAAAAGAGAAGAAAATAGTTGACTAACCAACTCAAGCCAAGTTTGTACCAAAGTTTATGAAAGCAGAAATAGGTAATGGCATAAGCTCAAAAATATCATATGGAAACTTTTTAGTAAAAGTCAATGAAAAGTGGAAGAATCATACGGATAGAACCACTATTTAACATGGTGAGGTAAGTAAGTATAGATTCAATTCTGTGTATCATTATTGTGGGGCAAAGTGACACATTAGACCAAATTATTTTCAGATGCATGACATGTTTGGTTACTATTCTGGATATTCTCATGTTTGTAGAAAAAGTAAATTTGTTGACCATATGCATGATTTTAAAAATAGATTGAGTTATTCTACATTTAGGAGAACTACTGTTAAAATATGGATTGAAAATAATTTGTCAAAATTTATTTTTAAATATTATGATGTGGAAGACGAAATCAAGATTAGAAAAGTGTGGGTAATAAAAAGTGATCTAGAATGTTCTCTAGCAAGTCGAAATCCAATCCTTGGGTTTTTGTTTGGCTGGTTGAGTCAAGTAGTTTTTGTTTTTTTTTGTTTTTCTTATTTCCTTTGTATTTTTTTGTTTGGGTCCAATATTCAAAATAAAAATAAAAAGGAAAAGGAAAGAAACAATGAAAAACTATGGGGAACTATTTTAAGGTTTGAGTACAATTTTTGTGCTTGAATTAATTTGGTTGAAATTTCATTGTCTCTTTATTAAGATTAAGTACCACATTGACTTTTGGATAATCCAGTTTATAGTGAATTGAACGTTTTCAGAACTGAGTCTATTCTGTACACCACTTGAACATTGATAGATGCAGGGATCCTCCGCATTTGGGTTCAAGTTTATCTATGTTATTTTTTTATTTTTTAGCTTTTTAAGTGTTCATAAAATGACCTTATAGTGGCGACTCACAAGAACTTAATGTTTAAACTCCCTTATTCTTTTGTTTATGTATATTTGGCTTGAGGAAATGACTACCTATGCGAACCTTACATTTTCGTTCGTACTAGTGTGAAAACCGCCAATAAAAGGATGAAAAAAAAGAAAAGAGAAAAAAAAAATTACAGTCTTTAGTTAGAAAAAATTAATCTATAAAGTGAATTTGATCAAAATTGGTTTAACTTTGTGAATGTCTTAATTTCTGAAAAGTAAATGTAATTCAGCCATATAGATTTCGTATAAGATTTAATCTTGGAGTCTGGATTTGTTTCAAGACACACACACACTGTTTCATATAGAATCTAATATGTTCTTGTTCATCTACATATGAACATAGATTATTTATTTGAATTTTGTGTGTGTTTTTTTATCAATTTAAATGGATTTTGTGGTTTTAAGTTAATGAAAATATATATGAATTCAGTACTTATTCTCTAATCTTGTTCTCTGCGCAAAAAGTTTTACTTTGCTTTCTTGTGTTTGTCAATTCGTGACAAGAGGGGAAGAGAGCATTGATTCAGGGGAGAGTTGTTAATTTTTTTGTGTTCTTTTTTTTAGTGAGGGGGAGTACGTAGTAAGTTTTTTTTATGTTTGTATCGTGTCAGTTTTTCTTTATGTTGTGTCGTATGTATACTTTGTTTGAGGATTTTGTTGAATTGTTTTAATTGAATAACTTGTCTTGTTCTGTTTTGTCACAGAATTGTCAAAAAGAGAGATTGTTAAGAATTTAACCTTTATCTAAATTCGTTTTTTATGTTGGAAAATCTGTAACAAATTGTCATTTAAATTATTTATATTTTATTTATTAATATTTGACACTTGAACTATTGAAGGTATGTTTTTATTTTGCAGCGGAGTAAGAAACGAAACTAAAAATATCAAAATACTGCAATCGGTGCCAAACCGCTCGATAGACCGATCGAGCGGTCCAACAAGTAGTTAATTGAGGGTCTCGGTTTCTGCACCTATTATGCGACTGTTCTGCAGATAAGCGTTTTTGAAGTAAAGTACTGAGAACCTGTCAAGACCGATCGAGCAGTCCGTACGCACGCCAAATTTTAAAGTGCAGCAGCAGCTAGATTTTTAGCAGGCAGCTATAAATAGGACTGCCTAGGGTTTCATATGTATACCTTCATCATTATAACGTACATAGCCGTTAGAGAGGCCTTCAATAGAGTTGATCAAAGTGCTCCTAAATTAGTCAACTCAACTTGATGATTCAATAAGTTTTCGTGTACTCAAGACAGTCATCAAGTCAATCAAATCTTCAATGTTCACTAGTGTTCTTGGAGTCGCTTGAGAGAATTCTCAAGTGTTTAAAGTCTTATAGAGGATTCCGTCAGCAGTTGAAGTCCGATGGTCAGTTCCAGCGGCGGTCAAGCACAAGAGTTGGTGTACGTGGATTCGGTAGTAGCAAGCTTTCAAACATTTGGCTGTGAATTTTACGTCGGTTTGTGATATTCTCTTGTAATCAATGATTTTATAATTTTTTATTTTCTAAACCCGGAGTGGTCTCGTAGTTTTTACCCGGTTTAAAAATTTTCACATAAAAATCGCCATCTCGTGTGCGATTGTAATTGCTTTACTTTATTATTTGTGTAATTTATTGATTTAGGCTTATTTGCAATGTTTAGCTTATTTAAGAAAATTAATTAGTGTAAATCAGTCTACAAACAGGATTTTTCAATTATTTATGTGATTAGAGTATGTTTGTTTTGAAAAAAATAATTAACTTATAATATTTTAAGAATAAACTATCAAACAAATATATTCACATCATGTGGCTAACAATGCTCGATTAACTCATTTTTTTTACAGAGATTGCATACTTGAAGAATTCAATATAATGAACGATTCGAATTAAATTTTATAAGGCTAAATAAAATACTTTTGTACTCACAGTATCTCATGCAGTGAATTACTCACAGTAGGAATCTAGCTCGATCGAGATCCGATTAATTTAAATTTTTTTCATAAATAGTCTTCAAAATGAACTCTACAATTACAAAATACCAAGATGAGCCCAACATGAGACCATAAGTTGTCAAATTAGAGTTAATTTTAGCCTTTTAAGACTCATTTGATATCTTATGTAAGTTGAATAAAATTAAAATGAGGTGGGATTTATGTAAGTTAAAAAGATTTGCAACGATATAGTATTAATAAAATCAATGCGAATGATGCTAATTAATTAGTAACGAGGCAAGATTGGATTTGATATATTTGGTTTGCTTTAGGTTAGACAATGGATGAATTAGGACTCGTTTGATTTACACGCGTGATTGGATTAAATTTAGAAAATTTTTAGGTTAGATCCTTTTTTCTTTATAGTAAAGGTAATCTTAATCTCATTCAAACTTAAATGTATAACTTTCTAATTTTATTCCTATATTAAATAAATATTTTACTAATTTTCTCTTTTCCCCATCTTGTTGCTATCACTTGGTTATTAAAAAAAAAAAAAAAATCAGACCACCTCTATTTCTTTCTTCCTTTTGCTACAATACAATACTAGTAGAGTGGGATTAAGGCCCCAATAGACGGCTAGATTAAAAGTTTATTTTTTTAATTTTATTTTTGTATTGTTAGTTAAAAAATTAAATTGAGTTTAAAATAAATTATTTGATAATTTGACTTATAAGATAATTTTTTTAAAGTTAATTATTTGGATAAAAATTTAGTTTATTTGCATTTTATTCAAAGTGGACAATTTTACCATTGTTGACCCGAATCCCATTTCTCTGTTTTTTCTCACCTCTGTTAACCCATTTTGATCTGTAGAATTTTTTGACATTTCTCACCTCTGTTAACCCAGTTTGGTTTGTAGAATTTCTTTTCATATACATGCTGCAAATTTTTTGTTTGTATACATGCAGTTTGGGGAACAACCTATTTGAGTGTCAAAAAAAATTTTAGCTCTATAATTTTTGATTTGTAGAATTTTTTTTCATATACATGCTGCCAATTTACTTCTTAAATTTTTTAGAGGAATAAAAAAAGTATAAATTCAGATAAACAAAAAGCCATGCTAATAAATAAACCTCCTGGAAAGAACCTTAATTGTCATTTAGTTGTTAAATGATTTTTGGG
>JAOTRH010468362.1:0-27328 GCA_034768845.1 Heliamphora exappendiculata | reverse complement strand
TTGCTCATAAAGATTCTCATAAAATGGAAAACTAATTTTATTAAAAATAAAATTAAATACTAAAAACATGATTTTCACTTTACCAACCCTAACATTCCAAGCCCGAAGACTCTCAAACACTCACAAACCACCATCTCAACCTCAAATCGAAGCCACCAAACACCTTCTCGACACCCTCGGACGTGCCCAAACCCGAAACTACCGAAAAACCTCGAAAGATACAATCAAAACCCAATTTCATCCAACTAAAACAACACAAAACCTCCTTTCAAACCAAGACCCAGTTGTTTTGAAGCATAAATTGATTTTTCATGCATTTCTAACAAGTAAAAACACACACGATTACACGTAAGTACCCTTATAAGGCATAAGAGTCTAGGACCCTACCTCGTTGGGTCAAAAACTCGACGCCTTCATCCACGTGCAAAATCAAACTTCGTCGAAATGAAATTCTATCTAGATGAACACGTAGCTCACCATACCAATAGCAGGGATCTGCTGTTGGATCATCAAAAATTGAGCCCTGGGCCCCCGAGAAGTTAGAGAGAAAGCAGAGAGAAAATGAAACTTAACTGAGAAGTTTTAAAAATATCTTTTGAAAATATCTGACGTCAGATATTTACAGGCTACGAAAATATCTTCTCATTTTTTTTGAAACCAGCATAACAGCGCCCAACGGCCCCGGAAACCAACCCTACATGCATCTCTACACTCGAACATGCATAAAAACACGTATAAACATGCTGAAACGAAAACAACAAACACGCGTCCAAAAACGCCGAAAAAGAAAACGGGTCAGGGTCTCACATGTCAACACTTTACCTTTTTGAAAACAATTAAATATATATTCTTTTTAAATCAAATTAATTAAGAAAATAAATTATGAAAATCATCAAAATCTAATTAAAAAGCCCTTGGGCTAACAGCATTAGAGACAGCAACTTACATCCTGAAGTTGGTACTTTCTAAGTCAATAACTTCTACTCCCACAGAATTGTAGACCGGGTAGAAGCCTAGTCTGAGGCATATTCGAATTTGGGGGTATCCACCGCACATGCTGAAGGGAAAAGCAGGTTAGTTGGAACTAAGAATGGAAGTCTATTTCTTATTGGGTATCCCAGAGAAACGAAAGGTGATTTGTTTTATAATTTTAAGGATCAAAAACTCATTGTCAATACAAATGCCCGATCCTTGGATGATGATTATATAATGGACCACAGGCCCAAGAGTAAAATTGTACTGAAAGAACTGAGAGGATATACCAGTAGAACAGAAGAAGAACCAAGAGTCATCGATATCCTATTGTCTCGTCATAGTGGGAAGATTACCGAGACACGTGTCGATTCTAAACCAGATCAGAGTGCTACCACAAACATGCCAATTTTACAACCAGGGATGCATATGGATGATGGTACATAAGGTTCAGAATCAGAACAACGTATCACTACTAGTACACAGACGCAGGTAGTGCCTCGTCGCAGTGGGAGGGTTATTCGTTGAGCCGGTTAGTATATGTTCTTGGGAGAGTCTTTTGATGGGATCCCAGCAGAACTGGATACCGAACCCTGTAACTACAATGAAGCACTCCAAGATAAATATGCAGATCTTTAGAAAAAGGCTATGAATTCATAGACGAAATTTATGTATTCTAATTAGGTTGGAGAACTTGTAGAACCATCCGAAGAGATAAAACCCATCGAATGCATGTGGATCTACAAGAGGAAGAGATGAGAAGATGGGAATGTGAAAACCTTCAAAGCTATGCTTGTTGTAAAAGATTTTACTCTGAAAAAAGGATCAATTATGAGGAAACCTTTTCGCCGGTAATCATACTTAAGTCTATCTGGATTCTCTTATCTATTGTGGCTCATTTCGATTACGAAATTAAAAGGGTTAAAAGTTGAACCAATAAGGTCCAGTCGACTGGATCATTGAGATCAGTTGACTAAAAACCTACTGAAATTTGAAAAAGCTGAACCATCATGCTTCAGTTGACTGATTTGAAACTTTTAAGGATCAGTCGACTGAAAGGAAGCCCTCAGTCGACCGAAAAGCTACTAAAAATTGGGATTGCTTCACTTTGGCACCTCAGTCGACTGACCAAGCCATATCAGTCGACTTACTTGGCCTGAAAGTCAAATTTGACTTTATAATGGCTAGTTTGACTTGAGCTATTAAAATATCTTTTTATCTACAACGGCTAACACGAACTTTTGCCTATAAAAAGACCCCATTATTAGAACTTAAATCACCCAAGAAGTTCTTTAATCTCATACTCTCTCATTACTCATTCTTGTGCATTCAAATCTCATACTATTGTTCATATTTGAGAGAAACACTTAAAAAGTCTCTTTGAGCTTCATTTGATATATTTCTTGAGAGTGAATTAGCGTACTATAGTGTTGTATTCATCTGCTCATTAAAGAAGTCTACTCTTGTACACTTTCATCATCAAATTATTATTAAGGCTTGGTTGTAGCCTTATTCAAGTGAGGGGATTTACTTGGGTTTAAGAGCTCATGGGGTCTTGGTGTAAAGGCTTCTCCGCCTTGTGAAGGAGAGAGGCATCTCCGCCTATAAGGAGAGATTAGTGAAAATCCTCAAAACTAGTTACTTGGGGCCAGGACGTAGGCTGATGCACCGAGCCTTGTAAAAATCTCGATTTTATTTTCTTTATCCTTTAAACTTTTTATATTTACATTTGATTAAATTTTTGCTCATTCAATAAAATCAAGTGAAAATATATTGTATGCATTAAATTGAATATTGCATTAGAAAATTTTAAAATATCCAATTCACCCCCTTCTTGAGATCACATTACACTCACACTTGGTACCTTCTAAGTCAGTACCTTCTACTCCCACAGAATTATGGACTGGGCTTAACCCTAGTCTGAGACATATTCATATTTGAGAGTATCCAGCACATATGCTGAAAGGGAATGCAGGTAAGTTGGAACCGATGACAGAAGTTTGTTTCTTTGTCGGGTGTTCCAAGAGAACGAAGAGTGGTTTATTTTATAATCCTAAGGATCAGAAGGTCACTGTTAGCACCAATGCCCGATTCTTGAAAAATGATTATATTATAGATTACAGGCCCGAAAGCAAAATTGTTCTGAAAGAATTAAGAGGAAATTTCAGTAGAACGGAAGAAGAACTACAAGTTATTAATATCTCATTGCCTTATCATAGTGAGAGATTATCGGGACAGGTGCAGATCCTAATCAGGGTGCTACCATTAACATGCCTGACGAGCATGTGGGTAATGGTGCACTGGATTTAGATCCTGCACAACACATTACTGCTAGTACACAAACGTAGGCAGTGCCTCGTCGTAGTAGGAGAGTTATTCATCAGCCTGATCGGTATATGTTCTTGGGAGTGTCATTTGACAAGATCCCAGCAAAACTGGATACTGAATCCTATAACTATAATGAATCACTCCAGGATAAAGATGCAGACTTTTGGAAAAAGGCTATGAATTCAGAGATGAAATCTATGTATTCTAATCAGGTCTGAAAACTTATAGATCCACCTAAAGAGATAAAACCCATCGGATGTAAGTGGATCTACAAGAGGAAGAGAGGAGCAAACGGAAAGATTGAAATCTTCAAAGTTAGGCTTGTTGCGAAAAGGGTTCACTCAAAAGGAAGGGATCGATTATGAGAAAACCTTTTCGCCGGTGCCATGTTTAAGTCTATCTGGATTCTCTTATCTATTACGGCTCATTTCGATTACGAAATTTGGCAAATGGATGTTAAGATAGCTTTTCTTAACGGAAGTCTTGGTGAATATATCTATATGATACAACCAGACGATTTTATAGTAAATGGCCAGGAGCACATGTTATGTAAGCTTAAGAGATCCATTTATAAACCTAAGCAGCCATCCAGGTCTTAGAATACTCGGTTTGATCAAGCCATAAAGTCTTATGATTTTGATCAAAATCCAAATGAGTCATGTGTGTACAAGAAGCATGACGGAAGCGTGGTGGTCTTTCTAGTACTTTATGTAGATGATATCTTGCTCATCAAAAATGATGTGGGGGTGTTAGCTTTTGTGAAAGTATGGTTATCTGGACAGTTTGATATGGACTTGCGAGAAGCCAGTCACATCATTGGGAACAAGCTTTTGTGAGATCATAAACGAAGGATGTTGGGCTTATCACAAGTAAAGTATATTGATGATATCTTTGCTCATTTTTGCATGTAGGATTTCAAGAAAGGGTTTCTCCCTTTCAGGCATCAAATCACTCTATTAAAGGATCAGTGTCCTAAGACATCTGATGATATAGAGAAGATGAAGGCGATTCCTTATGCTTTGGCAGTAGGAATTCAAATATATGCTATGCTTTGTACAAGACCTGACTTTTACTTTGCCGTTGGTATGGTTAGTAGATATCAGTTTAACTCAGGGCAGGAGCATTGGACTGTAGTAAAGAATATAATCATGTATCTGACATTGACTAAGGATTATAAGTTAGTTTACCAGGCAGATAGTCTAGTACCTTTGTGGTACACAGACTCGGACTTCTAGTCAGAATAAGATTCCTGTAGGTCTACCTTAGGATATGTGTTTACCCTAGGAGGTGGAGCTATAACTTGAAGGAGTATCAAGTAGTCTTACATTACTGATTCCACCATGGAGGCCGAGTACGTGGCAACTTCTGAAGCAGCCAAGGAGGCCACTTGGCTCAAGAACTTCCTGTTGGATCAAGATGTGGTGCCTTCAATTCCGTCGGCTATTACGCTTTATTGTGACAATAACAGAGCGATTGCAAACTCGAAGGAGCCAAGAGTTTACAAGAAAGGAAAGCACATTGAGCGTAAGTATCACCTGATACGAGAAAATATATAGAGGGGTGATGTTGCTGTGATCAATATTGCATCATGGGATAACCTTGTAGATCCTTTTTCAAAGAGCCGACCGGCTAATACTTTCGATAGTCATGTAGAGGACATGGGAGTCAGATATATGGCACCATGATTTTGAGTATAAGTGGGAGATTATCAGAGTTGTATACTAAAAATCATAAATTTTATTTGGTTTTTAGTATTTAATTTAATTTTAATAAAATTATTTTTCTATTTTATGAAAATCTTAATGAGCAATGAATTAAATATTATTTCTTCAATATTATTCATTGATATCCTTTATTTTGTACAATATTTAATCTGGTGTGTAGAGTACGACTTGCACACTGAAGACCAGATTATAGGTTCTTGTAAAATATAAGTTTTTGTTCACAATTTAGATAAAATTGGACGAACTATCGGTACGACTGCAGTACAGAGTTTTAGTAGACTTGTCTTGGTTACGAGGAATAGATAATAGCATCATCTATTATTTCGACACGCTGTGCTAGTATACTTTGTGTGTATTAAATTGGACCACATTAAGATAATTAATTTTATACTAATTATATAAATTAATTCACACTCCAAGGTTATTATGAGTACTTATGCTCTTAATCTCAAAATAATTATTATTTGCGTATATTTAGTATTCGTTATTTTGATTAATTAGATGGTGCAATCTTTTATGGGTTAATAGTCCTATTGAGTTGGATAGCAGTATAAATTATATGATAAATATTAATTATTAATGAAATCCACGTCCCGATTGTTCGGGATTGACGATACTCCCTTAAGAAAGTTTATAAGTTTTAACTGGGCCAAACCGTATAGGTGGATTTAATTATCCAGTTGTCAAATAAGTTAAGCGGAAGGGTTTAAGAAATTTTTAAGATGTCGATTAAATTAAATTGTCAGTAATTAAATTTAATTGGTCGGTATCGAGAATCTTAACGTGGGGAGATGAGTTATGCATTTAATAACAGGAGTTCAATGCAAATTGATCTTGAGAATATTGCTAAGAGTGTAGTTATAGTTCTTTAGTGGTACGAACTAAAATTTAGTATTTTATGAAAATTGTAGAAACCGCTACAAGGTTTTCATAATTACATAAAATGCTGAGAGGTTTGTATATTTACAGAAATGGTTGAAGGGTATCTGGGTCACACTAGAAGTCTATGTCATAATTACTTTACAGGTCCCTACTGTAGCCTATAAATATGCGAATAGACTTAACCAAATTCATTAGTTATCTTTCATGACTAAGGTTATCTAAAATTTACCAGTACTACTTCTAGAAGGATCGTAGCCCCTACTACGTTCAGGAATCGCATTGGGAATACAGTAGAAGGTCTGTTCGGAGCTTCAACTTGGAGAATCAAAGTTCGTAGTTGAAGAAACAACCGAAAGGTATTCATCTAAATTAACTGTGGTAGCACGGGTTTTATTTTGATCGTTTGGCATCAAAAAATTTTAATTTGGTGCTTGTTTCAGCGATTGCCCATCCAGTTTTTATTTTTTGAAAAATCGTTTACAAATCAATGATCTTGGTCGTTTGCCTCCAACAGATATTTTGTTTGAATTGAATCTAGCTCGATAAGTGAATTGAATGTTTGGTTTAAATTGATGTGGAGTTCGGGATTAAAATTTGTGTCGGAGTTGGTTTGAATTTTGGACTTAAACTAGGTTTAAACCATGATTTGGATTGGATGGACCTTTGCTCTTGGATGAGACAAGTCTTTAAATAACGGGACTTTTGAATTTGGATGAAAACGGACTTTAGATTGAACAAACTTGGAATTTTGGTTAAAATAAAACTTAGATTCGTAGAAAAAGGATTTTGAAATTAAATTGAGGGTGGATTCGGACCTCAGGCTTGGGATAGACTTGGTTTGAAGTGGGATCACATCCTGAAAGCAGGGTTCGTTTGAATTTAGATTTGAAATGGAGATCATGTTAGGATCTAGATTGGACACGAATTGAGCGAATTTTGATTTGAAAAGAATGAGTTTTGAATAAAACGAATTTTGGATATGAATTCACTTCGAAAACTAATCTTGAGATGGGATGGAAACCATGTTGAGCTCCAAATATGGGTTTAAAATGAGTTTTTGATGAATCTTGGTTTAAAAAGAAATTTTTGAATTTTGATGGATTTTTAGATGAACCTACTATCAAACTTGAAATTTTGTTTAAAACGAGCTTAGATTCGTAGAGAATAGATTCCGGGATGAATTTGAATTTTTGGGATTAAGTTGAGTTTGATCTTGAATTTGAGGATGAAGCTGGGTAGATGTCGGGCTAAACTAAAATTTGAAAATTTGGTAACATCTTGAGATTATGCTAAAACGTGGGTCTGGAACGAAGTTAGAGGCTAGTTTGGACTGGGAAATGGAACTAACGGGTTAGGACGTTAATTTGCGATTGATTTTTGAAAATGGGGCCAGATGGTGTTGAGGCTAGGTTGGGTAAAGTCTGAATTTGCATTCTTTGTTGAGACGAAATTGTGATGAAATTTTAGTTGAGTCCACCGTTTTGAGTTTTTCGAGGTTAAATTTGGGATGGGTTCGAGGCAGTTTAGGGGGTATTTTGTAGGAAAATTGAATTTTGGATTTTTTTTTGAACTTGAATATTGAATTTTGTGAAACTAAGTCAATTGAGTTTTAGACTGAATTGAGTTGAAAATCTGAGTGAAGTTAGGTTTTCATTAGATTTGAAGTTGGATTCTAGCAAATTGGTTTTGATTGGATGGTGTCGTTTTTAGTTTTGAAACAAGGGTAGGTTTTTGACCCTTAAAGCATAGGTTGATTTTAAGTCTCATTTTGATGTTGTTTTGATTGTCGTTAGTTTGTTTCAGCCATCTTTTCATGTACTTTGATTTTGATCCTGCCATTGTTTCTATTTGTTTCATTTTCGTTATTTCATCGATTCTGTTATCGCTCTTTGTTTATTGATTTGTTTGTTCTGTTTCATTTCAGGGGCGACTTCGTATTCGGGGTTTTAGTGGATCCTCAGATGTTCTGAAGTGGTACACAGTGCTCCCTCCCCATAGTTGATCATTTGTCGATCAGGCCGACTTTGGCAGTTTCGTTACCACGTTGGAGGGGACTAGCAACTACCAAGTCTCCCTCACGGCTTTGACTAAGAGGTGGTGGGACACCACCAACACCATCCATCATCCCACATTCGAGTTGACTCTTACCCCACTTGGCTTCTCTCTCATCACCGGGATTCTGGTGGGCGGCAACCTAATCCCATTTGATCCTGATATCTGCCGGAGCCCCGAGGCTCTTATGCACCTTCTCGATCACTTGTCACCTTCCATTGACAAGAGGAGCATACGGTACACATGGCTGAAGAAGACATTTCGTCATTTTGTCTACTCCGAGGTCCACCACTTCGAGTGGGTGGCACGCGCATTCCTTCTCTATATGTTCGAGATATCCTTATTCCCGAACTTAGAGAACTGGGTGCACCTCCACTATCTAGCTGCCATGGTGGTGGTGGACCAGATCGATGTTGAAGGCAAAACTGCTAAGATCCTTGTTTTTGTAAATGATTTTCGATAAAAATAACTTGACGGACAATCGCCGAAATGGGTTCCAAATAAAACTTTTGATATCGAACGATCAAAATAAAAACCCGTGCCACCACAGTTAATTTAGAAGAATACCTTTTTGTCGATTCTCCATCTACGATTTTTGATTCCGAGTTGAAGCTCTCGTCAGACCTTATATTGTATTCTCTTATGAGATTTCCAAACTTAGTGTGGGTTACGATCCTTCGAGAACTTGTACCGACAGAACCTGGCCAGCTTCAGTCTTGAAGACAAGTTATTAATTTGGTTCAGCCTACCCGCATATTTATAGGGCTATAATAGGGACATGTGGAGTAATTATGACAAAGACTTCTAGTGTAACCTAGATACGTATCTAGCAATTTTTGCAATTAAGAAAACCCCTCAGTGGTATCTGTAATTATGAAAATCTTGCAGCACTTTCTACAATTTTCATAAAACACTAAATTACACTTCACACCACTAAAGAATTGTAATTGCACTCTAAACCATAATGTCAAAACCATCTTGCATTGAGCTCCTGTTATTAAATTCTTAACTCATCTCCCTACGTTAAGAATCTCGATACCCGCTAATTAAATTTAGTTACTAACAATTTAATTTAATCGGCATCTTGAGATTTCTTAAACCCTTCAGCATAACTTATCTAACCATCGGATAATCAAATCCACCTGCAGGGTTTGGCCTGGTCAAAATTTATAATCTTTCTTAAGGGGTATCGTCAATCTCGATCATTCGAGAAGTGGATTCCGTCAATAATTAATAGTAATCATATAATTAATACTACTATCCAACTCACCAGGAATATAGACCCATATAAAATCGCACCCTCTAATGAATTAAAATAACGAATATTAAATATACACAAATCAATAATTATTTCAGGATTAAGAGAAAAAGTAGTCATAATAACCTTAGTGTGTGAATAAATTTATATAGTCAGTATAAAATTAATTGCCCTAATGCGGTCCTATTTAGTATACACAAAGTGTACTAGCACAGAGAGTCAGAATAATAGACAACGCTATTATCTGTTCCCCGTAACCAAGACAGGTCTACTAAAACTCTATGCTACAGTCGTACTGATTGTACGTCGATTTCCATCTAAACTGTGAACAAATACTTATATTCTGTAAGAACTTAAAACTTGATTTTCTGTGTGCAAGTCGTACTCTACACACCAGATTAAATACTGTACACAATAAAGAACATCTATGCATAACATTAAAAAAATGATATTGTATACATTGCTCATTAAGATTCTCATAAAACGAAAAATTAATTTTATTAAAATAAAATTAAATACTAAAAACATAATTTTTTGTATACAACCCTAACAATCTGCCACTTATACTCAAAAGTATGCTGCCATACATCTGACTCCCATACCCTCTACATGACTATCAAAAGTCTTAACCGGTAAGCTCTTTGTAAAAATATGTGCAAGGTTGTCTACTCATGCAATCTTGGTCACAGCAACATCACCACTCTATACAATTTTTCGTATCAGGTGATACATACGCTCAATGTGCTTTCCTTTCTTATGGACTCTTGGTTCCTTCAAGTTTGCAACCACTCCGCTATTATCACAATAAAGTGTAATAGCCGACTGAACTGAAGGGACCACGTCTAGATGCAACAGGAAGTTCCTGAGCCAAACGGCCTCCTTGGCTACTTCAAAAGCTGCCACGTACTCGACTTCTATGGTGGAATCAGCAATGTAGGACTGCTTAATACTCCTCTAACTTATAGCTCCACCTCCTAAGGTAAACACATATTCTAAGGTAGACTTACGGGAGTCTTTGTCTGACTGAAAATCTGAGTCTGTGTATCCTAAAGGTATTAGACTGTTTACCTAATAAACCAACATATAATCCTTAGTCCTTTTCAAGTACTTGATTATATTTTTTACCGCAGCCCAATGCTCCTACCCTAGGTTAAACTGATATATGCTAACCATGCCATTGGCAAAGTAGATATCGGGTCTAGTGCAAAACATAGCATACATTAGGCTTCCTACTGTCGAAGCATAAGGAATGACCTTCATCTTCTCTATCTCATCAGGTGTCTTAGGATACTGATTCTTGGATAGAGTGATTCCATGTCTTAAAGGGAGAAATCCTTTCTTGGAATCCTGCATGTTAAAATGAGCAAGGATATCATCGATATACATTGCATGTGATAAGCTCAATATCCTGTATTTTCGATCTCGCACAAGCTTGATCCCAATGATGTGACTCCCAAGTCCTTCATATCGAACTGTCTAGATAACCATACTTTTACCATAGATAATGCCCCTACATCATTTTCGATGAGCAAGATAGCGTCTACATAAAGCACTAAAAAAATTACCACGCTTTTGTCACGCCTCTTGTACACACATGACTCATCTGGGCTCTGATCAAAACCATAAGACTTTACGGCTTGAGCAAATCGAGTATTCCAAGACCTTGATGCCTGCTTAAGTTCATAAATGGATCTCTTAAGCTTGCACAACATGGGCTCCTGGCCCTTTGCTACGAAACCGTCTGGTTGTATCATATAGATACATTCATCAAGATTTCTGTTAAGAAAAGCTGTCTTGACATTCATTTGCCAGACTTCGTAATCGAAATGAGTAGCAATGGATAAGAGAATCCGGATAGACATAAGCATGGCTTCTAGCGAAAAGGTTTCCTCATAATCGATCCCTTCTTTCTGAGTGAATCCTTTTTCATCAAGCCTAGTTTTGAAGGTTTCAACCTTCCCATTTGCTCCCCTTTTCCTCTTGTAGATCCACTTGCATCCAATGGATTTTATCCCTTCGGGTGGTTTTATAAGTTCCCAGACTTGATTGGAATACATAGATTCTATCTCTGAATTCATAGCCTTTTGCCAAAGATCTACATCTTTGTCCTGAAGTGCTTCATTGCAGTTACAGGATTCGGTATCTAGTTATGCTGGGATCTTGTTAAAAAAACTCTCTCAAGAACATATACCGATCGGGTTGATGAACAACCCTCCGACTGCAATGAGGTAGTACCTGTGTCTGTATACTAGCAGTAACACGCTGTGCAGAATCTGGACCCTGTGCATTAGCACCCTGTTCATGATTTGCACTTGTCCCAATAATCCTCCCACTACGACGGGGCAACGGAATATCAGTGACTAGTGGTTTTTCTTCCGTTCTACTGGTATTTTCTCTCACTTTTTCCAGAACAATTTTACTATTGGACCTGTAGTCAATAATATAATCCTCTTCTAAGAATCAGGTATTGGTGTTAATAATGACCTTCTGATCCTTAGGATTATAAAATAAACCACTTTTAGTTCCCTTGAGATACCCCACAAAGAAATAGACCACTATCCTCGGTTCCAACTTACTCGCGTTCTCTTTTAGCACATGTACTGAACACCCTAAAATCCGAATATGTTTCAAACTAGGTTTACGCCCGGTCTACAATTTTGTAGAAATAGAAGGTACCAACTTCAAAATGTAAGCCGATGTCTCTAATGCGAGTTCCCAAAACGAATTGGGTAATCCTGAATAACTCATCATGGACCTTACCATCTCCATAAGAGTTCTATTCTTTCTTTCTGCTACACCATTCTACTGTAGAGTGCCTGGTGCAGTCAACTGGGATATAATCCCTTCTGATGACAGGTAGTCTCCAAACTCTCCAAAGAGGTACTCTCCACCACAGTCGGATCATAGTGATTTGATACTTTTACCCAGACACTTCTCCGCCTTCGCCTTGAATTCTTTGAATTTCTCAAAGCATTTAGACTTACAGTGCATCAAGTAAATGCATCCATACCTTGAGTAGTTAGGTAGTCATCAATGAAATTGATTAAATACTCAAAGCCACCTCTAGTTTGGATTGTCATAGAACGACACACATCAGAATGAACCAGTTCCAACGGTTCTTTAGCTCTATAGTCTTTAGCCGAAAAAGGCCTCTTAGTCATCTTACCTTCTAAGCAAGATTCAATGACTAGAAGTGCTTCCATTTTCAATGAACTCAAAGGCCCATCTTCCACCAGTCTATTTATCCTTTTTAGATTAATATGATTCAAGCGTAAGTGCCAAAGAAATGTTTGTTTCATTAAAGAAAGAAACTTTCTCTTATATGGTAAATTTGATATGTTATTCAATTCAGTTAGTTGTAGTATAGGAGAGATAGGAGATACGAAATACAGATCATCCACCAATGTACCTGAATAAATAAAATATTTATTTTTTTCACAACTACAGAGTCATCAAAATGAATAGAATATTTGACCTTTATTAAACTAGAAATATTTGTCCTTTATTAAACTATAGAATATTTGTCATTTATTAAACTAGAAATATTTGTCCTATCTCTACTAAAGCTGAGAGTGACATCTCCTACTGCAACTGCTGCCACCCTTGTATTATTACCCATAAGTAGGTATATTTTCCCTTCACTATGTTGCCTAGTTTCTTGGAACCTCTACAAAGAATTACAGACATGATTAGTAGCTCCCATATCTACACACCAGGTACCGATAGACAACACTGCTAAATATGTTTCAACCACTAGTTAACAAAAATTACCTGGTTTGTTCTGCATACTGAGAAAATCGGACACTACTTTTTTCAAAGCCCAAACCAGTTATAGTGATAGCACTTGCCTCTCGACTTTTTCACACCAGTTTTTGGTCCCTTAATTTCTTTTGGACCAGTGCCTCCCTGTGTCTGAACCTTTTTCTTCTTCTTGCCTTTCGGCTTAGAGAAAAAACCTTTCTCAGCCACATACACAGAACCTGAGTTCCTAAAACACCCTCGGCTGCTTGAAGTTCCTTAAGAAGTTCTGCCAATGAAAAGCTGAGCTTATTCATGGTATAGTTCAAGCAGAACTGCTTAGAACTTTCAGGCAGTGACTGGAGTATGATATCGACCTGGGTTTTTCAGTCAATTTCAGCTCCTAGGATCTCCAGTTCATTTAGAAGACTCATCATCTTCAGAACATGATCCCTAACCGGGGTGCCTTCAGCTATGTTTACATTCATTAGAGATTTCATTGCCACCTGCCTAGCAGCATGATTTTGATCCCTAAACATTTCTTTGAGATTCATAATCATGTCATAGGCACTGGGCATATACTGAAGCTGATGCTACAAAACATTTGACATGGAAGCCAAAATGTAACAGCGAGCAATTTGATCAGCTTTCTGCCACTTCTGATGGGCCTGGGTTTTCTATTCGGTTGCCCCCACATCAGGTACTGATGGACATAGCTCCGTTAATACAAACTTACAATCCTCAGCAGTTAAGACAATAACCAAATATCGTTTTCCAGTCAACATAGTTTGGTCCCGAAAGTTTATTTTCTTTGAGTATTGAAACGAGTGGATTGAAAATCATTTTATTTTTGAGAATCACATAATTAAAAATAATAGTTAATTATGACGAGCAAAATTTTGAATTTATTTTAATTTGGTTCCCTCTACCATTTTAAAAGAAATTCGCCAATAGCCTGGTATCCTATGAATAGCATGCGTCGATGGGATGATGTATACTATCCAATGTTTGTTTAAACAAGCCAATCCCTATTAATTTTACTATCTAGGTAATTGACCATGACAAGTAAACTTAAATAACTGACATAATTTTGATCCAATATATAATAGCAGTAACTTAAATAGAGAGAATACTATTATATATAGCTAAGTATTAACTACTACCTAATCACAAATTAATCGCTTCGCAATGAATCCTTTAGATAGAGAAGTGATCCACACTAACAATTATCCAGAATTATCCCTAAAGGAGGGTTGGACTAGCGATACCGCAATTAATCTGTCCGATGCGGAGGGTTGGCTTACTACCAACACGTAGGATTTAATTACATCGCTTACAAACTAGTGATGTAGACTGCGAGATTTATCTGTGAATAAATTTCTTCTCCCACATAGATTTTTAAAATATTTTTAAGGGTTATAAAAATTTATTTAATTAAAATAAATTTATTAATTTTGAAAACCACACAATCTAAAATAATCCAAAACTTATTTTCGTGTACACGATTCCAAATATTCCGATTTGCCAAACCATCTTTTCGTGTTTTAATGCTAACAAATAAAATTCGATGAATGCACAGTTTTTCTTCTAGTTTTTCAGCTAATGTAATGGTTAAATCCATTCAATTACTTTATTTTAGTTACACATTTTTCGAAAATAATAATTTATTTAAATTAAATATTTTTTATTTAATTAATTCAAAATCTAGAATTAATTTTTACATTTTTTCAAGATATCCTATTTTATAAAAAATCATCTTAAACGTGATATTTTGTAAAAAATAAAATATCTGAAAAAATTTCATTTAAAAAAATTTAATTAAAAAAAACTTAATTTTATTTTCATTTACAAAATATTTAATTAAAATTAAATTTTTCGAATTAATTAAATTAACAGGAAAATATAAAACAGATATACATCATCCACGCAGTTTATATGAATATAAATGTAAGATATGTATATATCCCGATTTTATGAACGAATCGAAACTCTGAAGAGTTTCAATCTCTTGTTGAATATAAGCTGTAATAATCTTTTTCTGAATCAGTTTCTTGCATCTCGATTGCATCAGAACTCTCTGATTTGTAGTGATATACAAATATATCACATCACGATCAAAACATATTAGCAAGGTCAAACCAAAACAGCCCCGAGCCACTAGCACCACCGCCGGCCACCAGCCACCGCCGTTGCCGCCTTATGATGCCACCTTCAGGCGATTTTTGCGACCTCCTCGGTGCTCCATTGTTGATTCCGTTTTCCTAAAAAATATATCTCAAAAAATACTATTTTTTTGTCAAAAAATTGAATTGAAAACAGCCCAAAAAACAGCTTTCAAAAAGCCCCAAAACAACCGCTGCCCTTGCACTACTGCCGCTTTTCGCCGCCCGTTTGGACTTTTTTCGTGGTGGTTTTGGCTCCTTTTTTTTTATAAAAAAAATAACACTGATATCCAACAACATGTTTCTTCAAAGAACGCCTCGAAAATAATCTCGAAAAAGACCCAAAAACAGCCCCGAACAGCCTGCGCTGCCGTCATCGCCCAAGGCCACGGCTGTTACTGCTTTTCGCCGCCTATTTTGATGCTATTTTTTTTTCATATTTTTGAACTATTTTGTAGTGGTATTTTACTGCTATTTTATGCCTAAAAGCCTTCTCAAAGCCAGTCTCGAAAACAATGCAAAAAACCATCAAAAAACGGTCCCCAACTGCCGCCGGTGGTGCCGCTGGGTGGGCTATTTTGCGCATTTTTTAAATATTTTTGGGACCAGTTTTAACACTATTTTTAAGCATAAAAACTGCAGAAAAAATTTCTAAAAAAACTATCAAAAAATCAGTTGAAAAACCACCATAGTCCGTGGCTCGAAATTCTCGAAACCACCGCCGGTGCCGCCGTCTGTTATTCGTGTTTTTAGATATTCAACATATTCTTAAATATTCTAAAATAATATTTAAAAACAAATAATTGCTATTACATCGAAATTCTATGTCTTGAAAGTTCACATTCGATCTAAAAAAATTAATTTATTACGATCAACCCTTGAGATTGAAAAATAATAATCATCATCCAAACTATTCAATCAAACATAAAAAATATGATGATCATAAAACCATAATTAGAATGCCTTCAAAACGAAGTTAGCACAGTTCTAAATCTACCCGGCCCCCTGATAAACTGTAAACAAAAAATAAAACAGCTTTGATACCAATTATTGGAGGCAAAACTGCCAAAATTATTATTTTTATAAATGATTTTCGATAAAAATAACTGGACAGGTAATTGCCAAAATGGGATCCAGATAAAACTTTTGATATTGAACGATCAAAATAAAAACCCGTGCCACCACAAGTAATTTAGAAGAATACCTTTTTGGTCGATTCTCCAACTATGATTTTGATTCCGAGTTGAAGCTTCCGTCAAACCTTCTACTATATTTCCTTATGCGATTCTTGAATGTAGTGTAGGTTACGTTCCTTCAAGAACTCGTACCGGCAGAACTTGGTCAGCTTTAGTCTTGAAGACAATTTATTAATTTGGTTCAGCCTACCCGCATATTTATAGGACTACACTAGGGACCTGTGGAGTAATTATAACAAAGACTTCTAGTGTAACCTAGATACGTATCTAGTTGTTTTCGCAATTAAGCAAACCTTTTAGCGGTATCTGTAATTATAAAAATCATACAGCGATTTTTGCAATTTTCATAAAATATAAAATTACAGTTCGTGCCACTAAGAACTGTAATTACACTCTAAGCCATAATCTCAAGACCATCTTGCATTGAGCTCTTGTTATTAAATGCTTAACTCATCTCCCTGCGTTAAGATTCTCGATACCCATCAATTAAATTTAATTACTAATAATTTAATTTAATCGGCATCTTAAAATTTCTTAAGCCCTTCCGCTTAACTTATCTGACCGCCGGATAATCAAATCCACCTGTAGAGTTTGGCCTGGTTAAAATTTATAAGCTTCCTTAAGGGGGTATAGTCAATCTCCATCATTTAAGACGTGGATTCTGTCAATAATTAATATTCACCATATAATTAATACCGATGTCCAACTCACCGAGCATATAGACCCATATAAGATCGCACCTTCTAATGAATCAAAATAACGAATATTAAATATATGCAAATCAATAATTTTTTCTGCATTAAGAGTATAAGCACTATTATAATAATATTGGAGTGTGAATTAATTTATATAGTCAGTATAAAATTAATTATCCCAATATGCCCCGTTCAATACACACAAACTGTACTAGCATAGAGAGTTAGAACAATAGACGATACTATTATCTGTTCCCCGTAATCAAGACAGGCCTACTAAAACACTGTGCTACAGTCGTACCGATAGTATGTTCATTTTCATCTAAACTGTGAACAAATACTTATATTCTGTAAGAACCTAAAATCTAGTCTTCTGTGTGCAAACCGTACTCTACGCACCAGATTAAATATTGTACAGAATAAATGGCATCCATGCATAATATTAAAGAAATGATATTACATATATTGCTCATTAAGATTCTCATAAAACGAAAAATTAATTTTATTAAAATAAAATTAAATACTAAAAACTTGATTTTCAGTATACAACCCTAATACCCTCACCTCCCTATTCACGCCTAACACCCTCATCTCTTCTCTTCTCTTCTCTTCTCTTCTTCTTCATCTTTTGGAATATTAGGAGAACTTCCATCACTTCTAAAACCCTAACCCTCCCTTATCCAAATTGGTGAAATTAGAAGCTTAATTGGAAGCAATCAAGTGAGAAACTAAATCTTTGGAGTTCAAGAAGAGGAATTGAGAGTTCAAAGAGAATCCCAAGTGTCGAAAACCCTAGCTAGGTGGAGGGGTTCGGCGAATCTAAGGTGTTGAAGCAATTTGAGGTAGGATCTAGACTATCTCTCATGTTTTGATATGATTTGAGTTGGTATTTTGTTATTTGAGTAAACCCTAATTGATTTCATGCATTATTGAGGAATTAATAAGTGTGTGTGGGTTATTTTGAAAAATTGGAGTTTTTGAGAAATCATTAATCGTGATTTTGAGAGTTTATTGTATAAAAAGGGGCTTAGGATACCTAAAATTCTATGTTTTGGCATAAAAATGGGTTTGAATGGGTGTTGGTTTCAAAACCTAAGAAAAATTCAATTTTCGGCACAAGATGGCTTGAAGGATCGCTCGAGCAGTCTAGAGGACGGTCCGGGGTTGGTCTCGCCTTCTTGTTGCAGGCTAGACCGCTGGACAGGCTGCTCGAGCGATCAAGCCCGCGGTCTTTTCGCTGGTTGAAAGGGTTTTCTTGAAATTAATGTATCTTCACTATCCGAACTCTGAATTAGGTCATTTTTATACTCAAACTGAAGCCCTAAAAGTCTTCTTTTCAATGAGACCATTCTCACAAAAATTCTTTTTGTAGACAAAATTAAGACTAAAATAGTGTAGGTATGTCAAATTTTCTTAACCGTTTTTCGCCCATTTTTGGTCAAATGTCTTGGAAAAGGTTATTTCTCATCCTCCTTGGAACTTTTGTCAAATTTCTTATTCGTTGAGCTAGTGATACATCTATATAACTATACTTGAATTGGAATACATGCGTTGAACCAGTTGGTTGGGTTTTACGATAAAAGTGGGTTTCCTACATAAATGATGGTTTTGAAAGAACAAGAATGGGTAGTTGAGGGTTGTGATATGCCATGGTTATTATTTAAAATTTTACGCTTTTAGAATAGAAACATGGGTTTTAAACTTGCATATATATGATGGGTGTATTCCATTTTCTCCAAACGGCATGATTTCAAATGACTTCATTTTGTGTTGATTAGTGCTCTATGAAATCGATGAAAGAAATTTGAAATGTGATTCATGAGAAATTATGTAATGAAGTTTGTGATGCAATTGATTTGAAAGGAGAAATTGAATACTAAAATCGAATGTGACTTGTCAATGAAATGGGAAATTTGAAATTGAAATTGAAATGACAACTTGTGAAAATAATTGGGTGAGGAACCCGTTGTGTGTTGGACTCCCGGGTTTGTGAAAATGAAAGAAATTAACAAATAATGAACTGTATGGATTGATGTGGAATAAATTGGGCTTGCACAGCTTCGCGGTGAAAGACCAAAAACTTGCGCAAGATGGGGACCACATGCCCAGGGGTTAGCCCTTGAAATGTGATGTTGTGCCGTGATGAGTTATAGACCGACACATTCCACAATGGCTTCGCGTAGCCTATTTGGTGCGAATAGGGTGATATTTTTATAAGCTGCGTTCGACCCCGGTTCATTAGTTGTGATACGATTTTGTGAGGAATCAGGTATTGAGAAAGTAAAATGGATAATGGGAAAGAACAGAATGTTTTGAAAAAGGACGCAATGAATGAGAAATACGAAATAGGGAGTTGATAATTGAATGGGATAATGTGAAATACATGGTGTTTGGTAAGAATGTGATTGGGAGTATGTGAGGTTTGTGGGGCATGCGATAGATGTTGTTGGTGTAGCTGGCTCGGTCGTCTTAGGATGACGTGTTGGTAGTGTGACATAGCGTAAGGTCTAGAGATGGTGATGTTATCTTACATTTAGGTTCATTTTTTTCGTGTTGCTTGTAGTTGCTTTCATGTTCGGATAGCTGTGTGCCGATGGTACTCATGTAGTGACATAAAGGACAGGTGTTCTTGGTTGAACGTTTTGTGTTTTCTGATGGGTGTACCGGAGCTGCGAGTTCGAGACTGTAGCTTGGTTTTTGTGACGCTATGTCCTCCGGGCACGTCGGGACATACATAAATATAAATAAAGGGATATTCTAGACATTCAATCATATTTACATACATTAGTTATTACATTATAAAGGAGTTCTAAACGGTTCAAAGTACTTAATTATTATAGTTTTACCAAGAAATTTCAAAAATTACACTAAGCACGAGAGAACTAAATATAAGAACAAAAGCAGAGGTCTCGACTCCTTATAATGCATCAGCGAAATCCACATGCTCTTAGAACTCACCATGTTCTTCTAACTCTTCCTCTGGGACGATTTCCACCAAGAACTCCTCCTCACCTGTGGCACGAATGCCATGAGCCAAGGCCCAAAAGCAAAACACTCTAATCTTCTAACTAATCTTAGGGCACAAAATTCACCACAACACATACCGTATAACACCCAATCCAGTTTATAGTCAAAGAGATATGTATACATATGTAATGCCGTATATGAAATGCAGATGCCCAACCCAAAATTCATCAGAAATAAAAATAGGAGTTTAACTTTGGGATTTATTGGTATTGCCTGTAGGGACTTATCATCATTGTCGCCTCAGGGACTTATTGTCATTGCCGTGATGGGACTTCTTACCATTGTTGCCTCAGGGACTTATTGTCAATACTGTGAAGGGACTTATTATCATTGCCGCCTCAGGGACTTATTGTCATTGCCGTGATGGAACTTTGTTGTCATTACCGCCTCAGGGA
Source organism: Heliamphora exappendiculata (assembly GCA_034768845.1). Classification (NCBI taxonomy): domain Eukaryota; kingdom Viridiplantae; phylum Streptophyta; class Magnoliopsida; order Ericales; family Sarraceniaceae; genus Heliamphora; species Heliamphora exappendiculata. The sequence goes on along the minus strand of JAOTRH010468362.1, from coordinate 6,899 downwards.
CTTATTCTCAATGCTGTGAAGGGACTTATTATCATTGCCGCCTCAGGGACTTATTGTCATTGCCGTGATGGGACTTTGTTGTTATTGCCTTTCGTTCCACCAGGGAATTATTGTCATTGCCGTGATGGGACTTATTGTCATTGCCAATATATTGCTTCAGGGACTTATTATCGTTGCCGTGAAGGGACTTATTATCGTTGCCTTTCATTTTAAGACCAAGATGTGCACTTGGTATCAACCCAAAGTCTAAGTTATCAAAACCAGAATGCTAGCGACAAACCCATGGTGCCCAACAATATCCGTAAACCATTTCAAATACCGGGGACGCACCCAGGGTGTATAAACCAAATCTGTAACACCGGGGACGCACTCAGAGCGTACAAGGAGAATACAACCCAAAACATTTTTGAAAAATGGCAACTGGGGACGCCCTAGACTTAGAATCAAGAACGACGATCTCAATACACCCCATCCCAACAACGGTTTGCACATATGGACTCCAACATGTCAGGATGCAAGTGACAATGTCAATGATGTATGGTATAGATCTCAAATACAGCCATCTATAGCATGGCATCAACTAGCATGGCAAGATTCATGGTATAATTCGCAAAGCATAAGGTACAATTATGTGAAGCACAAGCTACAATTCTCAAGATATGAGTCAAATATGATAGCATGAGTTCTAAATCATCATACATTCACTTAAAATACTAATCAACTAATTCAAATCAAACATCATACAAAAACTTAGGTTTCATAGTAAAGGGTACTTAAACATACACTTAACAAAATTTAAGGCCAAAAGTCAAGTATGAAATAAAAAGGACCGACAAGATTTTGGGGTATATAAACTTGGAATCAAGTTATGATTTCTATACACCATTTAGATAAAAATATTTTCTACAACTCTCATGCTTAACATCGAGGCATAATCCTAAGGCAAATGGGTGAACAATTCATATTAAGCGAAAATGGTTTAGTACTTTTCTCAAGATTTTACCAAAATTATGCTTCTGTTGGTCTCGGTTTTGGGGTATCATTTCAAGTCCAAATGAGCCCATTGTTTACTGTGTTCTATCTTGACATATTCCCTACATGTTACATGTTTAGAGTTAAGGCTAGTTGTTTGAAACAAGTTCGACCTTTGGGCCATTTTAGAAAATAGGTTCTATCAGCTGCCAAAACTCAGCAGAGCCGATTTTGGACAGAGGGTTTGAAATGGTTTTGGTATATCATCCCAAGGCTTTAAGGTATGATGATTGGACAGAAAGTACTTCAATATGTTAGCTACAGTGTTCATGTAGACCACCTTTGGAATAGGTCACTAAAAATGGGGATTTTGGGCTATATAAAAATATGTAACAGAATGTTCCTTGGGGGCTGAAAGTGAACAGAGATTCTCAAAGGGCTTTTGACTTATCACAACTAAATATTTTGTTCTTATTTTTTGTGGGTAGATAGATATACATTTTATCTACAACTTTAATGTTTTGACCAAAGTTCGGATCTCATTTTAAAATAAGGTTTTCATGTCGGTAGTGTTTACTAGTTGAAAAATGACACACTTTGGTAAAATTGCAATATCTTGAGTTCTAGTTATGCAGATGAGTTGAAACCAACTTTGGAAGGACTTAGCTTTAGGAAAACACCTCTTGAATCAATAGCTCCCTTCTTCCTTCTTTCTCCTTATTTTTCTCCCTTAAACTTATAGAACACTCAACCAAACCTTTCTCTCTCTATATGCACAAAATTATCACGTGGAGAAAAGGGTGTTTGGCTTGGTTTATATAGGCAAAGGCTAGGGGACAAATGGGAGACAAAAAAATTAATTAAGGTGTTAGGATCAAGCGTTGACCATCTCACCAAAACCTGCAGGTAGTGGTGAAGGCGCAACTTAATTTCCTTATACTCATGGCAGTGCAAAGTCTCGCGTCTATACATGCTGCGGGTGGGCCTAAGGGGCTTCGTAGTGCACATGTGGTGCATCAGCAGGACGGGCGGTCAGTCCCGATGACACGTGGAGGGGGACCCCCCACGTACTAGCGAGTCCCTTAAGGGAGATTCTGGCCCCCATAAAGCCAACATAAGGTACTTTTTTTCTCCTTCCTTCCTTACACATCACATGGGTTGAATTGATATGAGTTGATATGGTGATGGTTTTGAGGGAACAAAATCAGATTTAGGGAAGCTAAATATAGCTAGGGGCTCTTTGGGGGACAAAAATTTGACCCCACATCAATCAAGGGATTTTGCATTGGTTTTCGTGCCTTTTTATGCAAGAAAATGCATTAAAAGTTAATTTGATGTATCTTTTTGGTGTCCTTTTCTATCGAGAATTATTATTTTAATATGTTTATGAGAAATATAGTATTTTCATATATTATCATAGTTTTCATAGCAATTGATTAAATAGATGTAGTCTTTTAAGTCAAATTAAGCTATTTTGGCAATATATGACTTTTTGACTTATTTTGTTGTGTATGAACTTTAATAATGATTTGTTTGTTTTTGTTGGCCTATAACACTATATTATTATGTATATTACTTGTTCAATACATATTAGATCAACATAAGGCTTAATTTAATACATTTCTCATCATTTTAAGCTAAAAAACAAAAAACAAAAAGTCATTTTTTGGCACACTTCCCAAGGTGGTCGGCCACTAAGGGGTATTTTTCTCATTTTTGATATTATTTTTTCTTTTACTACTTAATTGTACTTAAATCCTTACTTTAGGGTATCCATGTGTCAAAATTTAGATTTTTAAGACTTTTTGCTGTACAATGGGCAAAAAGATCATTTTACCATATTTGTGAAGATTTTTTATTTTTAACTCATTATTTCATGATATTTACTTCATTTAGAATGTTGGAAGACTCTCCGGGTGTTAAGGTTTTGTTGCATGAATTTTGAACCTTTTTAGGGTTTCTAAGCCGAACTTGGGGTTTTTGATTCGAGTTAGGGTTTTAAACCTCGTCCGTGGTCTATGGTCTCGTGGATTATCCATCACTAACACTTAGGGTTTGGGTTGGGTCTTTACATGGGTCATTATCTACCGGGTTGTTACAACTAGGGTCTGTACCGGGTCGTTACAAACTACCCCCTTAAACAAATTTCTTCCCCAAAATTTCACCCTGTACTTCATTGTATGGAAGGTTGAGGATATCGTTCTCCAAAATTGTGTTCTATTTACTTGAGTCATTCTTTATTGCGGGTGTGGATAAGATTGAGCCTATATGTTCAGCACTTAGCATAAATGTTGTTTTGATCTACTAACATCTTAAACTGATTACTACCAAATCTTCAAGGATCGTATCACATAACCAGCTATCCCCAAAAAGTTCATATCTCTGTCACGTTAGTTAGCCTCTTCCCATTAACTATTGCTTTTACTTCTGTTGAGTCCACTTGAATTCTTCTCCAGATATAATATGACCTAAAAACATCACCGGGTCCAACTAAAACTCACACTTACCAAGGTTTACAAATAACTTGTACTTTCTTAGGATCTACAAAGAATCTTCAAATGTTTCCTATGTTTCGCTTCACTATGAGAATATAATCGAATATTGTTTGTCATCAAAATTACAAATTGGTCTAGAAGGCTTCTGAACACCCGATTCCTTAGGTCCATAAACATAGTAGGTACATTCATTAACCCAAAAGGCAACACCACAAATTTATAATGCTCGTAACGAGTTCAAAAGGCAGTCTTAGGTATATCTGACTCCCGCACTTTCAATTTATGACCCCAGTCTATCTTTGAGAATACGTTGGCTCCAAAACACAACTTACATCGAGTACGACTTCCACAGGCGATCATATGTCCCTAAACTAGCCCACCACTAAAACTGATTTTGAACATTTTACACTTATGTCTGGAAAGACTGTCACTCTATCGAAAATCAGCTCATTGTTATATTCAAACGTACATCGAAGACTACTTCCCGATCGACTAACGGCTATTAACTTGAAATCACATCACCACGTTGTGTTGGACTACTCTAGCCTTACGACCATCAAGATTAACACTGCCACTTGAACCTAAGGAGTCACTAGGGCTAAACATATCACACAGACTAAACGCTCTCTAGATATATGCTTACCCATATGAATCTAGTTACAACTTCGTCACATATTTCCTTCACGTACGTACCGTCCACCCTATAATCATTTAACTGAATAGTATTAATTCCTGATTATCACTCAATCCCTTTACACATTTTCTGCCACACAATCGAACCAAGAACCATTTTTTCACTTTAATTACTTTATCTTACCCACATTCTACCAAGACACTCGATACTCTCAAGGTCAATTACAAAAATCACACCCATGAATTCGTATAATCTTGCTTACGCTTCCACTCTTCTCATCCAAACACTTATTCCTCCTACGTACTCACATTAAATTGCTACGCAACTCCACCAGAAACAATAGAATTATATCACCCTTTAACTTCTCGTACATAGGGTTCATACGCTCCCACAAGAAAATTCTTTCTCTATTCCAGCAACATCTATTCACCAATCTAAACAAACTTGCTCTAATGGGTCGCATCACAAAAGATTTTCGAAAGCAACTTGCTTGCAACTTACGTTGATACCACAACAGAAATCGAATACCACTCCATAAGGGTTACACAGTCTAGACGCCAAATGAATATAAATTGATACTTTAAGAACATACCACGTGAACAGCTCGGTCTGTCTAAAATGTGCACTTCACCCCTCAAACAATCTTTAGCATTAATGGGACTCACTGTTTCCACAAACTCCTTGGCACCCAATCCTTAAATTGCTTAACTAAAGAGTTACTGGTCCTTGAGGTGATCTTGATAATCCTGATGACGAAGTCTGTAATCATATGCTTCCACCTTCTCGCTAGTCTTTCCAAAGGCTACTCTGTTCCTCTTAGCCTCTACCGCATGTTCTCGATGTGCTAGAATGTTGGGTTTGAATGTATCTTCCAATAACTGGATTATTTTCTCAGGCAATTGGTTATTCTAGGGTAAAACGAACATGATAAAAGATATGGTTGTGGTAACTACCTAGTTATGTGATCCATTATGACTTAGTGGTTAATTCTTCATCAGGCTCTAAACGTTCATTGTTGTGATCAAGATTCTTCATTCTTTGATAGTGATGGCAAAAATTCAGACTCTAACACTTTGGTGGGATGGCCGGCGTGAATATCGATGTATATGGACGTACCTTCTTTGCTTGCATACTAAGGTTATCACAAGTTTCGAGGCTATTTCTCGATTTTCACTGTCTTACTACCGGTATGAATCTTTTGCTTCCTGATTTATCGAAATAGGTGGGTCAACTATGAACTAGTCTTACGGAAGTTTAAATTTTCCATATGGTGGTGTCGCGAATCCGTTGGTGTGAAGCTGCCGTTTCTAACTTTAGATTACTGACGGCATAGTCTTATTTATCAGGATCTTTGAAAAGATACAGTTAGTTGAATAAACCCTTACTTAACTATTTTTGTAGACAGGAGTCTTGATCTTCAAAACTTTGTTAAACGCGGACATTAACAGATATTTTAAGCCGTGACATCAAGAAAAAATCTGTTTCACGCTCGAAGAGGTGTTATGAGGTTTTCGTGCATTGTCTCAGTTTCCCATGAAAGCGCTAAGGCCTAATGACGTAATATCCTGATGATCGTTGTTACTCATAGATCTATGGAATAAGATTTTGAAGGTCGATAGTCAAAAATACGTCCTGGGTTAGAACATCTTAGGGTGGAACCCAGGTAGTTCAAAGATAGATTGGATGAGGTTAAATGGTTATGGTTAAGGCAATTACAATTGGCACAAATTGAGTGGTCATTTGGGGTTCAAATGTAGGAGAAACAAGAGGAGGACAATGAACAATACTTTAAACAAGTGTCCCCGGAACTAGTCCACTACAATTAAATTATGATAAAAGAGATGTTTAAGCAAAAGGGGCAGCCAAACTAGATATTTGCCCTGAAGTTACGTCAGCGTAACGTACTTCAATTTAAGCATCCAAGTCTACTTCCATAGTAAAGATTTTGAGAGTGTACGAAGAATTCACAAAATGACTGCAACAGATTGTGGTTTCAAGATCGAGAGAAATGAGAGATGGCAGAAAATTTTATTAATGTCGAATGTTTGGAACGGGTACTTTACAAAGAATTGATATCAAGTTCCACAAGAGAAGAGTTAGTTCAAGGATAATGACTCAAATCGAAGGAGAATCAAATGCCAATACTGGTCATTATCGAGGCATGAAAACTTAAAGACAAGGGTACTTTGTAGGATTGAATTTCTAATAGGGTTATCAACAAGACTTGGGTGCGTAAGAGTTACCGACGAACGAAACTTGATGGTACCATTGAGGACTGATGATATAAGAAGGAAGGAGATACAAAAGAACTTCAAAAAGTTGACACAAGGACTTGGGGTAAACGAGAAAGGGACTTATAAGGATGAAGTCGCAGGGTTTTAACGGTGTCTCTCGAGGTGATATTTAAAACTTCTCCTGATATGTACTCCTGTCTACCCCGCTTAAAATAAGATAACCCGTTGCATGAGTCTCTGATTTTCGATCTCGATGGTTTTACCCATCATTCACATGTAGATTCCCTACTGCTTCTAATCCCAGTAACATCCTATCACGACTAGCTATATGACTTAGGTGTAGAAGATTTTAGTTCGTATAATATATAAATGATAATTATTATTAATACAATGCATCCTATAGAGTTCCAACGCGACAGAACGCATGGTTTTTCATAACCCAAGGCCTGAAGGTTCACTAAACGTAAGCTCTGATACCAATTGTGATGCCCCGTCCTTCGGGCACGTCGGGACATACATAAATATAAATAAAGGGATATTCTAGCCATTCATTCATATTTACAT
>JAOTRH010468351.1:0-21417 GCA_034768845.1 Heliamphora exappendiculata | reverse complement strand
CGTTGGCATTGTTAACAGATATCAGACTAACTTAGGGCATGAGCATTGGACTGCGGTAAAAAATATAATCAAGTACTTGAAAAGAACTAAGGATTATATGTTGATTTTCTAGACAGACAATCTAGTGCCTTTAGGGTACACAGACTCGAATTTTTAGTTAGACAAAGATTCCTATAAGTCTACCTTAGGATATGTGTTTACCTTAGGAGGTGGAGCTATTAGTTGGAGGAGTATCAAGCGGTTTTGCATCGCTGATTCCACCATAAAAGCTGAGTACGTGGAAGCTTCTAAAGAAGCCAAGGAGGCCATTTGGCTCAGGAACTCCCTGTTGGATCTAGAAGTGGTCCCTTCAATTCAGTCGGCTATTACACTTTACTGTGATAATAGCGAATGGGTTGCAAATTCGAAGGAACCAAGAGTCCACAAGAAAAGACAGCACATTGAGCATAAGTATCACCTGATACGATAAATTGTACAGAGAGGTGATATTACTGCGACTAAGATTGCATTAGGGGACAACCTTGTAGATCATTTTACAAAGAGTTTATCGGCTAAGACTTTTGATAGTCATGTAGAGAGCATGAGAGTCAAATATATGGCAGCATAATTTTGAGTATAAGTAAGAAATTTTAGGATTGTATAATGAAAATTATGAATTTATTTGGTTTTAGTATTTAATTTAATTTTAATAAAATTAATTTTTTATTTTATAAGAATCTTAATGAGCAATGTATATAATATCATTTCTTTAATGTTATGCACGAATATCTTTTATTTTGTACAATATTTAATCTGATGTATAGAATACGGTTTACACACAGAATACCAGATTACAGGTTCTTCTAAAATATAAGTATTTGTTCACAGTTTAGATAGAAATAGACATACCATCGGTACGACTGTAACACAGAGTTTTAGTAGGCATGTCTTGGTTATAGAGAATAGATAATAGCGTCGTCTATTGTTGCGACTCTCTATACTAGTACACTTTGCGTGTATTGAATAAGACACATTTGGATAATTAATTTTATACTGATTATATAAATTAATTTACATCCAGATGTTATTATGAAAGTGCTTATACTCTTAATCCTGAAATAATTATTATTTGTGTATATTTAATATTCGTCGTTTTAATTCATTAGAGGGTGTGATCTTATATGAGTCTATATTCCTAGTGAGTTGGATAGCTGTATTAATCATTTGGTGAATATTAATTATTGATAGAATTCACGTCTCGATAGTTCGGAATTGACGATACCCTTTTAAGAAAACTTATAAATTTTAATCGGGGCAAACTCTATAGGTGAATTTGATAATCCAGCGATCAAATAAGTTAAGCGGAAGGGTTTAAAAAATTTTAAAGATACCGATTAAATTAAATTGTCAGTAATTAAATTTATTTGGCGTGTATCGAGAATCTTAACATGGGGAGATGAGTTAAATATTTAAAAACAGGAGCTCAATGCAAGATAGTCTTGAGATTATGGCTTAAAGTGCAATTACAGTTCTTTAGTGGTGTAAACTGTAACTTAGTACTTTTATAAAAATTATAAAAATCGCTGCAAGATTCTCATAATTACAGATACCGCTGAGAGGTTTGCTTAATTGTGGAAACCGTTGGATGGGTATCTGGATTACACTAGAAGTCTTTATCATAATTACACCATAAGTTTCTGCTATAACCCTGTAAATATACGGGTAGACTAAACCATATTCATAACTCGCCTTTCAAGACTAAGGTTGACTAGGTTCTACCGGCATAAGTTCTCGAAGGATTTTAACCCACACTACATTCGAAAATTGCATCGGGAATATAGTAGAAAGTCTAACCTGAGTTTCAACTCGGGAATCAAAAATTGTAGTTGGAGAATCAACCAAAAAAGTATTCATCTGAATTAAATATCGTGGGACGGGTTTAATTTTTGATCGTTTGACATCAAAAATTTTATCTGGAGTCTATTTTGACGATTGCCTATCTAGTTTTATTTTATCAAAAAATTATTTACAAAATCAATTATCATGACAGTTTACCTCTAACATCTTCGGCAATTTACTTTTGCTTTTCCCTTGTTTAATTTTAACTTTTTCTCACTGTTTTTTTTTATGTGCAGAGCGTCCAGCGGTTGGTAGCAGCCATGGAGAGAGTTGAACATAGGGAGGCAGAGCTGGTAAAGATGTGTGAAAAGAACCACATCTATCTTCAGAAGCTAGCCCAGCTAGAGGCCAGCATCCGAACAAAGGACAAACTTCTCGGGGCCACTCAGGCTCGCGTGTCTGAGCTTGAGGTATTTGAGCTTGCCCTAAAGAGGCACTTGAAGGAAAAAGAGGAAGCTTTGATAGCCTCTCAAGCTCAATTGGGGAAGATCAAAGCTGAAGGCTTATGTTGTTAACTTTTTTATATTATTTATTTTTGTGTTTAGTGAATTTTTTTATTTTTTAATTAATTTTTTACCTTTTCTGTTAACTTCGTCGAGACAATTTGAAAAAATAAAAAATTTTAATCAAAATATAGAAAAAAAATTCAAAAGAGACAAAAAAAGTAGAAGTTACCAAATTAACCCAAACAAGACCTTAAATTGTGAGTGTTTAATAAATATTATAATTTGTAATTGAAATAAAAGAAAAAGTAATAAGTTGTATCAGAAATTGTGGGTATTTGAAAAAATTTATAATTTATAACTAAAATTAATTGTAAAAAAGTTAAAAATTACTAGTACTAATTTTATCAAACACCTCTTTAACTTCTTTTTTATATGAGCTATTTAATTATTATTTTTTACTTTTGTACCTAATAAAATCAAAATTCTTAATATGTTTTGCAGATGTTTCTATAATTTTTGACACATAAGTTAATATTCTTAAATAATTGTAAAAAGGTGAGTGATCATTTCAAGTTTTATCAAAACAAAAGTAGAGTTAGAAAGTCATCACATTCATCAATTAATTATAGATAGTGAACTTTTTATTGGACAGCTTCATTCTCTCTCCCTTAACTTTTTCCACTTTCTCTCTCCACCCTATGTCCTCTGATTAACTCTCTTTCCCCTATTACCTCTTTTCTCACTCCAATTTACTTTTCTTCGCTTTTCACCAAAAGAAAGTAAGAAATTATAACTTAATAAATATACAAAATTATTAATAGTTTTAATAGAGGCTAGTTATTTTAATTTTAACAAAATAACTTAATAAATATATTCAGCCAGTATTCACTAGTTAAAAAATATAAACTCTATTTAATAACATTTATGGTATTTTTTTTTGTTTTTATTTTAAAATTTTTGAAAACTATAAGCGAATATACATTGGATAAATATTTAGTGAATTTTTTTCATCATTTAATCTAATTATTATACTTTTTGACTTCGCTTATTGAGATGAGCTAAAAAAATAAATTTTTTTATTTGAATGTAAAAAAGTTAAGAAAAAATAAAAATAAATAAAAATAAGCCAATAAATCAAATTTAATATTTCTTATTTTTGTCTTTAATAAATTTTTTAAATTTTTTTATCAAATATTTTTTTAATTTTTTTGCTCATTTCATCGAGACGATTTAAAAAAATAAAAAAATATAATAAAAAAATAAAAAAATTTCAAACAAGACAAAATAAGTAAAATTTTTCCAATTTATCCCAAAAAGCCAATTATTCTTTTCACAATTCCTGCTTGAATAGCGTCCAAGTCATTAAAGCATTCACCTGAATAACTTGGCTAAATTAGCTAGTTAATTATTGATTTTTTATTTTAGTTATTTTTTAAAAATATTATTTTCTTTTTAAAAATTTTAATATAGCATAGAAGAGATGGTGTACTTTTGTAGAAACTTATTATTTTATGACTTCGTTTGATTATATTTGTAATTTGTAATTTTTTATTTACAATAAACAAAGAACATATTTTGATTTATTTTTTAAAGAAGAAAAAATAAAAAATACTTTTTTCAAATATAAGTTTTTTAAAATTATTTATATCTTTTAAAACAAAAATAATTATCAAATGTATTTTTATTTACAATTTACAAAAAAAAAATAAAACAAAAAATAATATAAATGTTATTAAATAGAGCATATATTTTTAACTAGTGAATACTGACTCAATATATTTATTAAATTATTTTTCCAAAAATTAAAATAACTAGCTACTATTAAAACTACTAATAATATATATTTTTTTATTAGGCTATAAATTTTTACTCTCCTTTCTTGAAAAATGGAAGAAAGTAAATTGAAGAGAGAGAAGAGGTAGAGTGGAGATAGAGTAGTAGAAAAAGTTAAGGGAAAGGGAGAGAACGGAGCTGCGCATTCGTTAACTCAAAAAAATGTGAAATGCTAAAATAAAAATACCTAAATATTTCTTCTAATTTACACCCAGCCCCAGCTGTTCCTCTGACACTTTTTCAAATGTCTTGTCCATTTCCCCAATCCCCACCCCATAATTGAGATATTTTAATAAAAAAATAAAAAATATATTCACTTCCAGAACAAGTTTAAAAATTCAAAAATCACAAAAAATTTTAAAAAATTTAATTTTTTTAAAAAAAATAGAAAACTGCCCATTTGGTTATAGTTTCCGAACTAAAGTTTGGTTATAGTTTGGAAAGCAAGTTTACTCCTGTTTGTTGCCAATTCCCAGATAAAGTTGTTAGGAAAAGTAGAGTTAACTGAGTTAGGAAAATTGGTCATTTCTGAAAAGGTCTAAAACACGTTTAATTTTTTGAACAAAGCGAAAACACGGGGGGTAAAATATTATGCATTTCTATTATAGATCTCTCTTGTACGTCTGCTTCAGCATTCTCTCGTACGCAAGCCGCCTGCTCCAGTGCTCTATCGTACGCAAGCTCCAACTCTATCTGTGTATATTTCCATCGGCGCCGAAACAATTTGTTCGTTTCATGTCAAAATAAATAAATTATGCCTATTACATGAATAATAAGAGTTCGATTGACAATTAATTTTAAAAAAATTATTATTATTTTTAATATAAAATTAAATTTAGTTTAAAATAAATTATTTAGTAATTTAGGTTTTAAATTTACTTTTTTTAAGGTAGTTATTCGGGTAAAAACTAATTTTTTTACTTTTTAAAATTTTTGTTTAAATTAAATAATTTTATCTTTATATATATATATATTATATTAACAATTATATGTAGTTGGTAGTGGTAGTAAATAAGTTATGAATAATCGGTATTATTGTATTTTAAATGTGGTTAGAATTTAAATAGAATATTTTTTGTGTTAATGTTTTAATTTGACTTTTTAACTTTTTAGTTTTTTTGGCAAACGGATCATATTGATTTTTTTTGTATTTTTAACCAAAAAATCAAAAAGTTAAAATTTCCAAACAAGTCCTAAGATGATGGAGGGGAAAATTAGACTCCTTTTTGAATAATTATTTATTTATTTATTTATTTAATTTAATTTATTTTTAATATTTTTTTATTATTTAATCACTATACTATTTTTAACTCCTTCCAAGAAAACGAGCCCAAAAAAAAGTAAAAACAAGTCATCAATATTTTCAATAAACTATATTAAAAATAAGTGAAAAACCCATTTAACCATTGATTTTTACTAATTGATTTTCTAATCAATCACACAAAGCTAAGAAATGATAAACAATCACACCCACACACAAAAAAAAGCTACACGCAAGAAGACATAAGATTTTTTATATGAAAACTCCCAACTTTAAGTAAAAATTACAAGACTAATCAAGACCAATAAATAATCAAGCACTTTAAAATGTTGTTGGTAAGAAGAAATAATATTACATACCACTGTTGAATTCACAACCTACACTGTAAACCTATAAATCTATTCTCACTGAATTTACGTACACCCGAGAATAATAATACTGAAATAATTTGTTCGTTTTATGTCAAAATAAAAAAGTTATGCCTAATTACATGAATAATAAGAGCTTAATTGGCAATTAGTTTTAAAAAAAATTATTTTTTAAATATTTTTAGTATAAAATTAAATTTAGTTTAAGTAAATTATTTAGTAACTTATCTTCTAAGCTAGCTCTTTTTAAGTTAGTTGTTCCAGTAAAAAGTATTATTATATTTAAAAAGTGGTGAGAGTTTGAATATAATATTCTAGGAATTTATATTTGATTTGATTTTTTAATTTTTTAATTTTTTAATTTTTTTTGTCAAACAGACAACCTTGAATTTTTCTATTTTTAGCCAATAAATAAATAAATAAATAAACCAAGATTGCCGATTAGGCCAGAGTATATTAGAGATTAGTGCATCCCTAAATAAATCGTATGTTTAACTTTAAGAAAAAAAATAATAAGTGAAAAAACTTAATTTAAAGTTGCTTTAAGTTAAAAAGTAAAAATCTAAGCTTAAAGTTATTATAATTTTTTAAAATTTATTTTTAAATAATTTTATATTTAATATAGACCTTATTTGATATATTCTGATAAGTAAATTTTAAAATTTTAATTTTTTTGAAAATAAATATGTATAAAATAGTTATAAAATTTCTAAATAACATATAAAGACTTTAAGTTGTCAAATAATATTTTTTAAACTTTAAACAAAAAGACAAAAAAATCAACTTAAAATTAGTAGCCAAATTAGGCCAAGTCAGTTGTTTAATTTTTTTAATTAAAAATTAAAATATGTTATTATATGAAAAATATTGTGGCATTCTCTCTCCTCTTCTCTTTCCAATGTAGAGGCAGATGCAAAGCTTTTCTTTCTAATGTAGAGGCTGATGTAGAGACAGATATGGGATACCAGAATATCACAATTCACTCTTCTTAGAGCTGCACGTTCCCGTGCAATAGTTTGCCAATTCTTATTGGCTTGCCACTCAGTAGTCCGTCTACATGACACGCGAGATTGTAGGGGCCTACACCCGGAGGTGAAGAGAGTCGGCTCTCATACCACTTGTAACATTTCGACCCTTCTCATGACAACGATATTGTCCACTTTTGACAAAATTCTTACGATTTTGTTCTTCTTAGAGGATCACCCATCCTTGCATTATTCCTGCTCAAGCACGCTTAACTGTTGAGTTCTACTAAGATCTCTACTACATGAAAAAATGTCTAGTTAAATGTAATGGTTCAAAATTTTTCTTTTATAGTCCAAGAACACCCTCTTCCTTTTTGATGTAAGATATTAAGATATCACAAGATGTATTAATAGTGGTAAACCAATTTTTTGGTAACTTTAATTTTAATCAATTTATTTATTAAAAAATTATCTTTTATTAGGTATTAGAATTTAAAATTGAGTAATGAAGACAAGTATTAGAATTTAAAATTGACTAAATAAAGACAAGTTTACCATTTCATACAGATATAGGAATGCCAATAAAAAAATATTAAAAAATAGTGTTTTAGCATCTTTTGCTGAGAAAAATAAATTATCTTCATTTTGTTTTTTACTTTTTAGCTTAAAGAATAAAAAAAACATGCCTTACAAAATAGGGCCTTAATTGTAAAATTAAGAAAGTTAAAATTTTAAATGAAGATTGTTTAAATTTTTGTTTATGAATCATTAAAATTTTTATTAAACTTCTTTTTATTTCTTTATTCATTTTTCTTACTTTTTTAAATTCTCTAATCTATGAAATTAAAAATTAAAATAATTTGATCAAAAGTCAAAAACTTAAAAAAAAAAGACAAAAATAAGTCAATAAATTGAAATTTTTGTTTATTTTTTTGCTAGTTTTTAATTATTTTTTATTTTTTAATTTCTAAATGTAAACAGATGGAATTGATTGAAAGCAATGTTAGTCAGGATACTTCTTCTCTCTCTCTCTCTCCATCTTTTCTCTAGAATTATTTAGCTTCATTTGAATTTCTCTTACACCACTGCCCAACGACTTTAGGCTTTGTTTGGGCTATTTTGAAAATTTTACCTTTCTTTTTTAGCCCTGTTTGGATAATTGCTTTCTGCTTATTTTATTTAACTTATTTTTGTATTTAATGAGATTTTTTCTTCATTTATTCAAACTCTTATACTTTTTTTATCTCACTCATTGTGGCAAGCAGAAAAAATAAATTTTTTTGATCAAAATATTAAAAAAATCAAAAATAGTTAATTTTTTGTCTACGTCTTAAGCCACTCCTACAATTATTTAATGAAATATGTAATTTTATATCTAAGGCCCTGATTAGCAACTTGGCTTTTTTGTCTTTTTTGCTAAAAACGTAAAAAATTCAACCTTGCCCGTTTGGTTAAAAAATAAAAAAGTTAAAAAGTCAAATAACGGCACAAACTCCTAGATTATTCAAATCAAATTTCTACCACTTTTAAAATAAAATAATATTTTTTATTCATAACTTATTTGCTACTATAACCAACTATATATAGGGTTTAGGGTTTAGAATTTAGGGTTTAGGGTTTAAGAGTTGTATGCGGTTTAGAAATGTTTAGGGTTCAGGAAATTAAAAGGGTTTATGGTTTAGGGTTTAAGACTTAAGATTTATATGCGATTTAAAAATGTTTGGAGTTTAGGAAATTAAAGGGATTTTGGGTTTAGAATTTTGGGTTTAGGATTTAGGAGTTGTATGCGGTTTAGAGATGTTTAGGGTTCAGAAAATTAAAGGGGTTTAAGATTTAGGGTATAGAAGTTGTATGCGGTTTAGAGATGTTTAGGGTTCAAGGAATTAATGGGGTTTAGGGTTCGCACAGGGGTCCCCACTTCGTCTGTAGAAGCTCGAACGTCCAGCTCAATCTCAGGAGCAGCAACCACTGCCTCTTGCTTCCTCTACTCCTTCATCTTTTTACTCTTCTCTGCAGGACTGTTTTCTCAGGAAGAGGACTTCAAAATACAAGGGGAGCATTCCTCAACCCTAGCTGCCATGAGGGCTACCTCCCATGAAAAACCAAATATAATGTCTTGAAGCCTAGGAATCCGGGACTTGTAATTCTCGGTTGCTTCTTCCACCCCTTCAACATAAGCCTTCTCCTAGGCCATACTAGGGGCTTAATTAGTTCGAATATATTTCGAACTTAGTCTTTTTAGGCTTATTCTTCCCAAGTATACGATTAACTTCCATACTAGGGACTTAATTAGTTCATATATACTTCGAACTTAGCTCTTTTAGGCTTATTCTTCCGAAGTCTGAGATTAACTTCCATACTAAGGGCTTAATTTGTTCAGATAACCTTTGAACTTAGCTTTTTAGATTTTTTCTTCATAAGTATTGGATTAACTTCCATATTAGGGACTTAATTTGTTCGAATAACCTTCAAATTTATTGGCTGAAGGATATATATGTAGATGCCCCCTAAGTTTTTGTGAAGGGGATTATTTGACAAAAAATTTTATTGAAAGAGGAATAATTTAAAAAGAAGAATTCTTGCTGAATAACGGCTTTTTATTTTCCAATTTAAAAAATTATAGAAAGCTGAAAAACTAAAAATAAAATTTACGCAGATTGTTCGTGTTCCAAGGCCTAGGTACTGCCCTGCCATTCATGTCTTCTAAGTTGTAAGTTCTAATGCCTTTCTTATAGGTGATCCTGTAGGAACCTTCCCCATTTGGGCCAAGCTTCCCTTGAATTGGGTCTTTCATATGGCCAAGAACTTTTTTCAAGACTAGATCTCCATCGCCGAATTCACGATGTCTGACCCTTTTGTTGTACCCTTTGGCTAGAGTTTGCTGGTAGGCTACCAATTTAATGGATGTCAATGATCTTCGCTCCTTGGCTAGGTTTAGGTCCATGGCCATAGCTCGTGCATTTATTTTGGGCGTGCTGACTTCTGATCAGATTGTTGGCAATCCAACCTCCAGGGGCATTACTACCTCTACCCCATAGGCTAGGGAAAAGGGAATTTTTTCTGTGGACCTATTTGGGGTTGTTCGGTATGTTCATAAGACCGAGGGGAGTTCTTCGACCCATCTACCAATGGCAGTGTCCAACCTCTTCTTGAGTCCATCGATGATGGTTTTATTGGTGGCTTTTGCTTACCCATTACTCTGTGGGTATATTGTGGTAGAAAGGTAATTCTTGATACCTAGGTCTAAGCAAAGATTTTTGAAGATCAAACCATCGAATTGAGTACCATTGCCAAAGATGATTGCTCGGGGGATACCGAACTGAGTAACAATATTCTTCCATGTGAACCTTTTGACATCGACATCCTTGAAGTTTTCCAAAGGTTCTGCCTCCACCCATTTTGTAAAGTAGTCTGTGGCTACAAGGAGGTATTTTCTATTACCTTGTGGCCCTTGAATGGTACAATTGGAACCAATCGAATTGGTTCTATTACCTGGAAGCTGCTCACGGTGTTGCTGAACTCCTGCAAGACGAATAACACCGTTAGTGCTTTGCAGCTTAGTTTGACAAGGAAGCACTCCGAAGTTCAAGTTAAATTTCTCTCTAAGAGATTTTTAATCAAGAACTGGGTTAGAATTGCATACCTAGGGGTCTGAAGTGTCTTCCTTTATATAGAGGTTAAATCTAGAGAGGCTAAGTCCTCTTAAAACTCTGCCTCTTATCCGTAATCTCTAGCTTACCATAGATTAAGCCTTATCCTAAACCAATTCTTATTACTTTAGGATGCTTAGACCCTACATTCCCGAATTGCCGTATAGGGAATGGAATCTTCCTAAGTTATCCATTTACCTAGGGATGATTTGGGTTTGAGTATTGTGGGCTGCCCCTTTCTGGGGTAGCCCCAACTTATCATGAGCCGACTTCTTGAGACAAATTTGAACCTACTTGCCTTGGGCTAGGTTTCTACTCTGTAATCTTGTCCACCCTCGATTTGCTATATATATAGTTTAGATAGCTCCTTCCGAACTTTCCAGGTCTTCCTCACTCTCTGACCGATTTTTTTGCAAATCCATCATAACTCATTTGGAACAAATTCTAAACGCGGTAGTTATTCAAGGATATGAACGTTGAAGGAATAAATTTGGAATTAAAAAACAAAATTGTAACAGGGCTTCAACTCCATGAGTTTTTTTTATATATAGTATAGATAACTTCCTCCGGGGCTTTCGAGCCTTCCTCACTCTCTCGCCTATTTTCTGGAAAACCAAACAGAACCCATTCAAAACAAACTAAAAACGTGATAATTATTTAAGGAAGCGGTAGTTGAAGGGATAATTTTGGAATTAAAAAACTTGTGATAGGGCTTCAACTCCATGAGTTTTCTTTATATATAGTATAAATATAAATTACTAATTTTCATTATTGATTTTAAATATTTTCAGTGTGTTTATCATTAAACCAAAACCAGATCTTCTCTATTGAACTTCCTTCACAAATAAGTGAACTTGAAAGGCAGTAGCATATTACCAATTTTCGTGCCCCATGGTATGTCCCTAGGGAGGTTTTTATAACAAGGACAGATAAACCATTAGTTAGCAAGTGAGAATAAGTCATGTAACTGCTGATAGCGATTTGAAAGAAGTGTGAATTGAGATGGGCATGGGTAATTTTGTAGTGATTTTACATGTTTAATCTTGTAATTAGTAATGAGAAAGATATGATTGATGATACAAAGTCAGATGATCAGGTAATTCTTAGAAGTTATGATAACAATTTTTTTTAATGGGGTAAATACAATAATTTAAAGTCTTTTTTTTTTTTTAGCTTTCATGCAATGGGTTGACATGTAGAAAAAGTAGGAAAATGTTAAAATGTTGTCACAAAAAATTATGTTTTATTCTTTTTAATGAATTCCAGTAGGGATGCATTTCTTTTTATGATTTATTTATAGAATAATGTGAATGCGTAATCATAGAAATGCAATTAAAATGACAAACAAGACATAAATAACCAAAAAGAAAAACAGAGCATGAGAGGAAAAGGAAAAATAAATTTTTGGTCCTCTTTATGACTTTTTCGAGCGATGTGGCTTTTATATATATATATATATATATATATATATACTAGCCACTTGAGCACATACTATGCGTGTGCAACTCGAATGAATTTTTTCTCTCTCTCTCTCTCTCTCTCTCTCTTAAGAAGAGTAAGTTGTTTTTTAAAAATTTTAAAAATGAGAAGTAGTTATTATATAATAAATTTACAATTTTATCCTTTTAACTAATTAAGGATGTGATAGTTAAAGGGATAACTTTGGAAAAAAGAAAATCGTGACAGGACTTCTATTAACTTTTGGACTTACTTTATATCTTCATTTATTCTTGTTTGGGCCCCAAGTTTTCAATTTCTAGTTTCGTCTCTGGATGTGTGGTAAGATTAAAAAAGATAAAATTAAAAATAAAAATATTTGTGGAATGCTATGGGTTGTACTAATTGAGAATAAATTATGAAAAAATAAATTAAGGTGGTTTAGACACATACAAAATAGGCTAGCTGATACAGTAGTAAAAAAAAGTGAAAAAATCATAAGTAATAAAGATATGACTCTTAAAGAAAAATGTCAAAATATTTGGTAATGAAAATACTAGCGGGAGAGATAGACCTAAATTGACATGAGATGCCATAATAAGAAAGAAAAATATGAACTTATTGAAACTAACTGAAGATATGACTCTTAATATAACATAATGACATAAAAGATTCATATAGCTGTTTCCAATTGATTATGACAAATGCTTAATTTGGTTTGGTCCTCTTTCACAATGTGGCCATTCAGTTTTCACCTTCACATTCTTTGTCTTCCCTCCTTAGTTCTAAGTAAATTGATTTTATGTTGCTTTGACTTTGTGTTTGGAGCCAACTTGATATTCTAGTAAGGCTATACTGCTCAAGAGATTGGGAGCTGTGCGTAGCCTAGTTAGAAATTTAGTAAGTGAAAACTCATCTGTCATAGCATGCCTTTTACCTATCTTATTTTCAGGTCCAACACGAGGAAGAAGGTTGATGATCGCATCCGGACTTTGATTGAAAATGGGGTAAAGACAAGACATCGGTC
Organism: Heliamphora exappendiculata; assembly: GCA_034768845.1. NCBI lineage: Eukaryota > Viridiplantae > Streptophyta > Magnoliopsida > Ericales > Sarraceniaceae > Heliamphora > Heliamphora exappendiculata. Next base: position 8,552 of record JAOTRH010468351.1, on the reverse strand, counting down.
CATGTTTGTCATTATTGGTGACAAATCTCGTGATCAGGTTCAATTCTTATTTTAATGTAATTAATTTATTTTCTACATGTACTGTTGTACATTCACATTATTAGTTTTCTTTGTCTTCATAATACATGCCTGTTGCAGATTGTCAATCTCCACTAAATGTTAAGCAAAGCATTCATTAAATCTCACCCAGCTGTCTTATGGTGTTACAAGTAGAAATTCGAACTAAGCAGGTACTTAAAAGTCTACTAATAAATTTTTTTTTTGATATTAGATTGTTTGAGCCTATTCACTTGCCAAATGCATACTTTATGGAAAAATGTAAACAAAATACCCTTTGGCTCATTGAAAAAGAAGATTTCTAGGTTTACGAAATAATTAGACCATCAAATAATTTAGGCACTAATAGGACACCAGGTATCCAAACAAACCATTCTAAGTAGTGACTTGTATTATTGTAGCAGTGCATGTTCTGTTCTCTTTATCAATAACCATTCATTAAGTAGAATAGTTCTAAATAGCTTTTTTATTTTATATTTTTTATGTCATCTATGTTTAACCACACATACTCATTTGTGCGCGTGGCAAACTGGATGCCTGTTCGGCACAATCAGGACCAAGTAATTTGGTCCAATACTGATGACCTCGAACAGGATATGGCCAAACTTCTCATCGCCGAACTCACTTGATGCTCCTTGCTCCGCCGCTGAACTCCTGCAACCACCAAGAACACTGTTAGTGCCTTCCGGCCTAGTACAACCGGGAGGCTCTCCGACGCTCAAGTTAGATATCTCTCAGGGAGATTTCTAGTCAAGAGCTTATGCTAAGAATTGCGTACCTGTGGGTTGAGAGCGCCTCCATTTATGTAGGGATCAATACCTTTGGAGCTGAATTCTCTTGGGATTCTACCTCTTATTTTCAGAAGATTGTTTCCTATCCTTGATATGATTTGGTCAAATAGTATCAAGGATGGAATCTTGCTAAAATATCCTTCTTTCTTTGGCCGACATGGGCTTTCTGGTGCAGGCCACCTCTTGGTGGGGTGAGTCGAACTGGTAGGGCCTGGTCCAAACTTCATTGAGAGATGGATCAGCCTGTTTTGGGCTGGCCTCCTTAGCGGGACTTTGGTCCTCATTTATTTGGACTGGGTTTTAGACCCATAACTTTTATCCTCTCTCAACTGCCCCCCAGCTTTGGTTCTTGCTCGGCTGGTTTGCTCAGCGAAGAGCCAGAGCTCCAATTTTTGTTTGGTTGGCAGCCCTTTGTAAGGTGTATATTCTGTCATGCTTGTTTGGAGGTGTGCTGGATACCAGAGCCTCATTCGGGAGGCTTTATTCGGTTCTTTCGGGGATGGTTAGGCTGCCCAGATCTCTCGGGTTCCTCTCATAATTGATGACGGCTAGCTTTGAGCATTGTATCGCTGACGTGGGGTATTTTGATTGGATTTCTGAAAGGGCATGCATCGTTCCATGGAACAACGTCCATAATAATTATAGACGGCGTATTTAATGCATGTCTTTTCAAATCTCGTGGGTATAAAAACCCCTTCAGATGCCATTTTCTTCTTTTTTCCATTTTTGAACTCTCCCCCATAATTCCCTCTCTGCCATTTATGGCGAGAACGAACCCAGATTCCAGTGAAAGTTTGCCAATTCTGGCGGTGATTTGAAGTTTTTGTAATACTTTTTGAGGTAAAATTTTTCTTTCTGTTGCCTTTTTCTTGCCTTGAGGCGAGTTTGCTTGCTTTTACATAAGTTACTTCTTCCATCCTTTTCTTTTTCCTTTTCTTCCCAATGGGTAAACTCCAAAAGTTAGTATCGACGCCGGTGGCAATGCTTGAATTTCAGCGTCGATACAACGTTCCAGATGAAATTGGCATCACTCTGGCTAATCCCGATGATTTTGAGAAGGAAACTGGGAAAAGCTCCCCTTTCCACTAGTAGCCATAGTGGAAGGAGGAGTTCGATTTCCAGTTCACCCCTTCTTCAAAGGGTTATTCGGCATTACAGGGTGAGCCCCATGCAAGTCTCCTTTAATGTCTTTAGAGTGGTCATGGGAGTTGTAGAGTTGAACCATATTCTGGGTACCCACCTTGGTATCTGGAATATCGTTTACTGCTACAACATGGTAAAACACTCATCTGGATCATACTACCTCAAAGCCAAATGGGCAGCCGAGAAGTTAGTCATTGAACTGCCGGACTCTGGCAAGGATGTCGATGATGACTTCTTGTACATAACGGGGAACTTCAAGTTCGGCCCTGGGGAAGAGTAAGATATCTTCACAATCCCCCAGAAGGACGGACTTGGGCCTGGTAGGTCCCCCCACCACCTGTTCAATGTTATTCTCTATTGGGTGCTTGTTTATTTATGTACTTATTGAGTTCTGATACTTTCTTTGTTCGGTGCAGGTGCTATTGCAAACAATCCATCTCATGGACCGCTTCCTGGCGTACATTTGGAAGACTTGAGGAAGGTTTGGGCTTACAAAGGATTACCTGAGCAGAGAAGACTTGGTCAAGCCGCCCACATCCTATTGAAATATATACCGACCTATCGGAGTTTCATCCGGCCGAATACACCAGGTGTTCGGGTAACCGTACCAGCTTCGGTATCCGTAGAGGTTTCAGAAGCAATTGTTCTGCCCTTCACCCGAGCAGAGAGGCAGGTGACCGTAGCCCAGCCTTCCTTCATCACTGAAGAGCCGGGTCCCTCATCACTAGGTTACACGGTTTCCATTTCTTCTTCTTCTTCTTCACTTGATTCGTCAGACCTCATGCACATTGGGGAGATAACTAAGAGGAGAGCCCCTACCGCCAACCTTTTTGCTCTTCTCACCCTTGGAGGGCCCAAGAAGCGGGCCACCATGGCTACCACTGCTAAGTCCATGGAGCCCATCCATCCAAAGACAACCGACCTCGTCGCCGAGCTCTCAGAGTCGGCCACCATTGAGACCATTGCAGCCCCGGCACCGAAGAGGCTAAGAAAGGCGGGAGACACTGTGGAAAAGGAAACAGGGCGAGAGAGAGAGAAAGGAAAGGAGAGAGCGAAGGCAAAAGGATAGAAGGTGGCGGATGCAGGGGGATCTGAATCCCTGGACTCCCATGCTATCAAAGGGGGGTCGTAGGATCAACATAGAAGACAAAACGGCTTCCCCGGATACCGCCTATGGACTTACTCAGGCACTGCTTTTGCCTATGGACATGGAGGAGGTCCAAAAACTTCCTCATGAGATGCTTGTGAAATCCACCGTTCAGCACCCTATCCAGGTATCTTCCCTTGTTCGGCCCTCTTATGCTCTTTACTTTTATTTTGATTCTTTCCAATACCAAGGCCCTTCCTTCTTTCTCACAGAGTCTTTAACGCCTGAAGGCGATGGTAGAGCGTGTCGAAGCTCAGAAGGGGGAGCTCACAAAGTTATGCCAGGCCAACTTGAATTATCTGAAGCAAATGAGCAAGTTGAAAAATAGTCTTCGAGAGAAGACTAAAGTTGCCGACGCAACTCGGGCCAGGGTCTCCGAACTGGAGGTGAAAGAAGCAGCACTGGAGCGGCGCCTAAAAGAGAAGGAGGAGAGCTTAATTGCCTCCCAAGCTCAACTCGGTAAGGCTCAGGCTGAGGTGACCCTGGCCCAAGAGAAGGGCTACACTAAAGGCGTGGCAGAGGCCACGGAAGATTACAAAGAGCAGGTTGTCAAGCTCCAGGACATCATCTATGCTGCAGCCTGGAAGGACACGCTTGAAGCGACCGGAGTCGAAGCGTCCTCGCCCCTGTACACAGATATTCCCCTCCCGAGCAAACAATTGGAGGAGGGTGGAGAGGAGGGAGAGGCCCCAGAGGCCGGTGAAGGTGCTGACAAACCATCCATCGGGGCTGTTCCTGAGCAGACTTTAGATCCCACGGTGATCGTGGAAGTTGGCACACCGGTGGAAACCACCGAGGACTTCATTGCGGCCCCTTGAGAGTTTCGTTTCTCTCTTTTTTTCTTGTTTTTAAAAATTGTCATTGTACCACCCTTTGGGGCTTATTTTGTAGCTTTGAGGATTCGAGCCCCTCTTTTATTTAATGAAAAGAACTCTCTTTTAACGCTTTATGCTTGCATTGTCTCCGACGAACTTCCGTACTGAGAGCTTTACATAGTTCGGACATACCTCCAATCTCAGCTTTTTATGCTTAATCACCCTGAGTATGGGATATCCATACTAAGGGCATAATTAGTTTGGATAAACCTTCGAACTTAGCCTTTTAAGGCTCAGCCATCCTAAGTATGGGATTAACATCCATACTGAGGGCATAATTACTTCGGATAAACCTTCGAACTTAACCTTTTAAGGCTCAACCATCCTAAGTATGGGATTAACATCCATACTGAGGGCATAATTAGTTTGGTTAAATATCGAACTTAGCCTTTTTAGGCTTAATCTTCCTAAGTATATAGGATTAACGTCTATACCGAGAGCATAATTAGTTCGGTTAAATATCGAATTTAGCCTTTTAAGACTCAACCATCCTAAGTATGGGATTAACATCCATACTGAGGGCATAGTTAGTTCGGTTAAACATCGAACTTAGCCTTTTTAGGCATAATCTTCCTAAGTATGGGATTAACGTCCATACTGAGGGTGTAATTAGTTCGGATAAATATCGAACTTAGCCTTTTTAGGCTTAATCTTCCTAAATATGGGATTAACGTCCATACTGAGGGCATAATCAGTTCGGTTAAACATCGAACTTAGCCTTTTTAAGCTTAATCTTCCTAAGTATGGGATTAACGTCCATACTGAGGGCATAATCAGTTCGGGTAAACATCAAACTTAGCCTTTTGACGTTGCTAAAGAAATTCTCTCTGCTCGCCGTACTCAGGGCATGCCCCCCAAGTTTTTGTCAGGAAGGTCAAGTGATAAAAACTTCTAAAAGTGAAGGAAAAAGTTCGTGCTAAACAGTAGCGTTTTATTGTAAATAATGAAAAATAACAAGAAACTAGAAGATTAAAAGAAAAAACTTGCGGAGATTGTTTGCATTCCACGGCCTCGGGATTGCTTTTCCATTCAAATCTTCGAGGTGGTACGCTTTGGTGCAACCTTTTGAAGTAACTTTTTACAGACCTTCCCAGTTCGGGCCCAATCCCCTGGACAAGATCCTTCATATGACCGAGCACTTTCCTTAAGACCAACTCTCCCACGCCGAACTCACGGTGCTTCACCTTCTTGTTGTATCTTTTGGCCAGCGTTTACTGATAGGCTGTCAATTTATTGGTTGTCATCATCATTCATTCTTCGGCTAAATCTAGGTCCAATGTAGTGCCTTATCATTTACTTTGAGAGTACTAATCTTTGTTTGGATTGTTGGTAATCCGGCTTCCAGCGGTATAACTGCCTCTACTCCATAGGTTAGGGAGAAGGGGGTTTCACCTGTAGATCTCTTTGGAGTGGTTCGGTATGTCCATAGAACTGAAGGGAGTTCTTCGACCCATCTCCCTTTAGCAGCATCCAACCTTTTCTTCAGTCCATCAATGATGGTCTTGTCAGTAGCCTCTGCTTGTCCATTACTCTGGGGGTATGCTGGGGTGGAGAAGTAATTCTTAATCCCCAGTCCCGAACAAAAGTTCTTGAATAGCGAGCTGTCAAACTGGGTACCGTTGTCGGAGATAATTGCTAGGGGAATGTCAAACCGGGTGATGATGCTCTTCCACATGAACCTCTTTACATCGACATCTCAAATGTTGGCTAGGGGCTCGGCCTCCACCCATTTAGTGAAGTAATCCATGGCAACAAAGAGGTATCTCCTATTGCCTGTGGCATTTAGGAAGGGACCCACGATGTCATATCCCCACTGGGCAAAGGGCCATGGGGTGGTGAGTGGGGAAAAGTCTTTGGCTGGGACATGTATATTCAGACTGAACCGTTGACATTTCTCATACCTCTGGACGTATTGCTCTGCGTCCCTTTACATATACGGCCACCAGTAGCCCTGGAAAATGGCTTGGTGAGCCAGAGACTATCCTCCTATGTGGCTGCCACAATTTCCTTTGTGAATTTCGAACAATATATCCTGAACTTTGTTTGGGTGGATGCAATACAAGTGAGGCCCAGTGAAGGACTTTTTGTATAGGTCCCCCGAACTAGAGACCTAGAACCTAGCTGCTTTCCTTCTCATCATTCGTGCTTCCTTTTGATCAAGTGGGAGTATGTCCTTCACCAAGTAATCTTTTATGGCATCCATCCAACTTGGGCCCCGCTCCGAACAGTAGATCGATTTCTCCTCGTGGTTAATTATGCTTGGGTGTTGGAGGACTTCCATCGAAATCACCCTTTTCTCTTCATAGTTGACAACTGATACTAGGCAAGCCAGAGAGTCAGCATGGTTATTCTCTCTCGAACAAAGCTGGATAATCTCGCAGCTTGGGATGTCTTTTGCTAGTTGTTGTGCCAGCCGAACATATGAATGCATTCTGTTATCCCTGGCAGTGTATTCCCCTTTGAATTGATTCACCACCAATTGGGAGTCACAAAATACTTTAACTTTATGGGATTTCGGCTCTCTGACATCTCGAAGTCCGGCCAAGAGGGCTTTATATTCGGCCTCATTATTGGTGGCTTGGAAATTAAGCCGAATAGCCTTCTCGATGAGGATCCCATCCGGGCCGTATAGCACGATCCCTGCTCCAGCTCCTTTCTGGCATGATGAGCCATCCACATACAGCCTCCAAGTATCCTTGAGATGGTCGTTATTTTATTCGGTGCTCTGCCCCTCAGTTTTGGCCGATAAATCCTCCTGGCTAAACTCATCGATGAAATCTGCCAATACCTGGCCCTTTATGGTCGTTCGTAGGATGAAACTGATGTCGTGCTCCCCAAGCTCCACAGCACATTTCACTATTCTTCCTGAAAAGTCAACCTTATGAAGTAATGCTTGAAGAGGGTGTTCAGTGATTACCTTGATTGGATGAGCTCTGAAGTAGTGGATGAGTTTGAGAGAGGCAACAACCAGGGCCAGTGCAAGCTTCTCTAATGGCAGGTACCTTGTCTCTTGGTCAAGAAGGACCTTGCTCACGTAGTAGATTGGCTTCTGGACCTTATCTTTTATCCTCAGGAGAACTGCACTGACAATCTGGCTAGACACCGCCAGGTACAAAAACAGAGTCTCACCATCGTGCGGCACTGTTAACAACGGTGGCGAGGAGAGGTACTGTTTCAGTTAGACAAGTGCCTCCTCACTTTCTTCGTCCCACATGAACTGGCTCGCCCTCTTTATCGCTTTGAAGAACAGGTAGCACCGATCAGATGCCCGGTTAATGAAGCGGTTGAGTGCTGCAGCCATTCCCGTGAACTTCTGGACCTCTTTCACATTCTGTGGGCTTTTTAGGATCTGTATGGCTTAAATCTGTTCGGGATTCACCTCTATCCCCCTGTGTATTATTAGGAAGCCAAGGAATTTACCCGAACTTACCCCAAAGGCACACTTCGAAGCGTTAAGCCTCAACCTATAGGCCTTGAGGACTTCAAATGTCTTTCTCAGATCGTCTAGGTGGTTGTTCGGACGCTTGGTTTTAACAACCATATCGTCTATGTAAACTTCCATGGTCTTTCCGATCAATCCCCCGAACATCTTGGTTGCTAGTGGTTGATAGGTGGCTCCAACATTCTTTAGCCCAAATGGCATCACTTTATAGCAGTAGATTCCTCTAGGAGTGATGAATGCTATTTTCTCCATGTCCGACGGATACATGGCTATCTGGTGATATCCTCTGTATGCATCCAGGAAACTCATTCGTTCGTGTCCAGCCGTTGAGTCAACGAGCTGATCTATTCGGGGTAATGGAAAACAATCCTTGGGGTATGCCTTGTTTAGATCAGTGAAGTCAACACAGACTCGTCACTTCCCATCCTTCTTCTTCACCACTATAGTGTTTGCCAACCAAGTTGGATAGTGGACCTTTTTGATGGCACCTGCCTCTCTTAGCCCCTAAACCTCTTCCACCACTGCATCTGTGTGTTGTGGGGCTGATTTCCAGGCCTTCAGCATCACTGGCTTTCTTTGGGGGTCCACGTTCAACCGGTAGCTGATTACTTTGGGGTCTATCCCCGGCATCTCGTATAGAGTCCATGCAAAGACCTCTTTGTTCTTCTTCATAAATTCCACCAGATCAGTCTCCTCTTGTTCGGCGATATTAGTTCCGAGCAAGAAGAACCGATCTGGGTCCTCTAGGGTAATAATGAATTTCTTTAGGTCTTCAACCACTTTCTCTTCGGTTATTCGACTATAATCATAGATTGTTGGTCCTTCTTCCATCTCGACAGCTTTCACTTCTGGATATTGTTCGGGGCTCTTCAATGTTGTTAGGAAACATTGCCTCGCGGCGTGTTGGTCTTCTTTGATCTCAACTACCTCTTGGCCCACTTGAAACTTTAGGGATTGATGGTAGGTTGAGGGAGCTACTCCCAGACTATGAATCCATGTTCTACCTACAATTGCGTTATAGGTAGAAGGTTGGTTAACAACTAAGAACTCAGTGTTTACCGTTATGGGTCCTGCCTTCACTGGTACTGTGATCCTTC
>JAOTRH010468340.1:0-27334 GCA_034768845.1 Heliamphora exappendiculata | reverse complement strand
AACAATTACAAATATTCAATTTGTAGTAAATAAAGTTAAAATATGTGTATCAATGAGTTTTATGCCATTTGCTAGCGTTTGAAAAAACATTCACGTCCGCGACGCCCGATTCCCGTTACGGGTTGACCGATATACCCGCTATCCGTTACACGTGACCGCGGCCGTTACGCCAGCCGATACTGCGATTTAAAACCTTGGTAGAGAATTTTCTTTTGCACTGCTCGATGGCTTGAGGTCTATAGACCTTATTTATTGGTTTGGTATGGTTTGAGTTTTTCCTCGGAGTGTGGTGGAGGTCCTTCACTGTTGGCGATTGTGAAAGTCTTTTGAATTATTTTGTTGTTTATTTGTTAGTTAAATGACAGTTTAGTTATTAAGACTAATTAGGATTTTAGGTTTGTTCTATTTATATTTATAATTCTTGATTGTGTTTAAGTGTTTTTTTTATCATTGGAATAACATATTTTTATTTTATCTCTTTTCTATTATGGTATCAAAGCCACCACTGAAATTCTAATTGTCACTAGAGAGACCCTAGCCACTGCAAACCCTTATGCAAAATCGTTTGCAATGGACCCTTTGCAATCCCTTCACAGAACCCTAGCCATCACTAAAACCATTGCCAAACCTAAGCTCGATCTTGCTTATGATCGTGACTCTTCTTCATCATCGATCATTAGCAACCACCACAAATGAGTTTTTGACCATCGCTCACCAGCCCAAGGTCACTACGAACCACCGTTGCAGTCTAGAGCATCTCTAGCAGGTCCTCTAAATAAGGCATGTTAGCTAAAATAGATAACCTATTCTGATTTAAGCCACTCTAACAGATTTTCTAAAACGCCTGTTATTTTACAAAGTGAGATTGTTTCTAGCTATATCTGGCGAGCCTCTTTGGCTCACCAAAACTGATTTCCTCCATTTTCTGTTCTTCCTCTTCCATGCGTGAAGATCGGAACCTTCAGTGAACACCCTAACAAGATCTCCCCTCTCGTCAGCTACTTCCGCTTCGGTTTTGCTCCTCTCACAGACTGAGACGACGGTGACGGAGAAGAACCACCACTGTCGCTGCCTTCCAAGGTTAGGGTTTTCAGGCACAAGAAGAGGCGAGCTCTCTCTCTGATTTCGTCGGCATTTGCTATAGTGAGTGGATGGGGAAATCGTTGGGTTTTATGGTTTGTTCGGGACACAAATTTGGATCGGCGGTGGTGAATAGGAAGGAGGGGTGGTGCGGGTGAGTTAAGTATGGGTGAGATTTGATAAAAGAGAAAAGATAAATTTAAAATTTAAAAAGTTATACAATTAAAAAGGAAAAGAAATAAAAAAACTTAGAAAGTGAGAAAACTTAGAAAGTCATGCAATTAAAAAGAAAAAAGAAATTTTAAAAAGTGAAAAGAGAAATTTAAAATTTAAAATTTAGAACTACTAAGAAAAAAAATAGAAGTTACATAATTCTTGAATAGAATAAAAACATAATACTCAACTAATAAAATAAAAGTTACTAATAAGAAAAAACATTGCAGAATATTTGACAAAATACGAGATAAAAATATGATGGCTGTAAAATTACCATGTCATCGCCCCGTCATCGGCACACATTTAAAAAAAAAAATGTTAAGTTAGTTTAAAACGGCTTTCAACCAAAGGTTGAAAAAAATACGTTTCAATACGCAAAGTCCATCAACAAAAATTTTAGCGCACAAGGTTCAATTGCGTGATTTTTTTCGAAAATACCCTGTAAACAGATAAATTTATTTGTTTTGCATAACATACAGATAAATTTATCTGTTTGATATTTATTTGTTTAATATGCAAACAGATAAAATTTATTTGTTTTGCATAACATATAGATAAATTTATCTGTTTGATATTTATTTGTTTAATATGCAAACAGATAAATTTATCTGTCTGCTTATTTATGTCTAACAGATAAATTTATCTGTCTGCGTATGAACACAGATAATACAAACAGATAAATTTATCTGTCTGCTTATTTATACATGTTTTGAAAATGTACAAATAAATTTATCTGTATTCTTTATACGTGCTTTCAATAAGACAGATAAATTTATCTGTATTTTTTATCTGTACTTTCAATAAAAGATAAATAAATTTATCTGTGTTCTTCATACATGTTTTGAAAAGGCAAATAATTTTATCCGTTCTAAGGTATTTTTGTCCCAAAAAGATCTTGCGCGTTAAAATTTTTATGCGGATGGACTTTACTCGTTAAAATAGAGAATAGTGTTAGAATGCATATATAAAAAACTGGTTAGCTAAAATAGATAATGTACTTTTTTTGTACTTCAGCTAGTTATTTTATAGAATGGTATTGGAGATGTTCTTAGTAGCCAGACTTGAGCCTTGTGCAACCCAACCCGAATTCTGTTTGCTCGTTTGATTTTTGTCGAAATCCTAACTCTAATCGACGACCTTATTAGGCCCTCGCCAAATTCCAACGATCTCATTAAGCCACTGCTGACGATTGTTGTAGCCTTAGCAGCAAAATTTGAGCTATGTGCAACCGGATCCGACTTTTGTTTGCTTTTTTGGTCTTTGCTAAAAACCATAACTCCCACTGACGACCTCGTCAGGTCCTTGTCAGACTCTAAACGCTCGTCAAACCCGCGTTAGACTTTGACGACCTCGTTGGAGCTTCGTTGTGCTTGGTCCTTCGACTTTCCATTTGGTTTTGTGCTATGGGTCTCCTGTTCGCATTGGTTTGTGCTTCGGTTTAATTTTCCTTGCTATGTGCTTTAGTTTCTCATATGATGTTGTTACTTCTGTCAGTGTTTGAGACACGGTTTGGCTACTGTTTGTTGGTTTTGATCGCCGTCAGCCTTCTCTGATATGCGGCTTAACCTGTTCTTCAGCTGTGAATCTGGTGCTTGGGATTTGACATATTACAACCTAATTTGGTGTTAAGTACTCAACAACAGTTGCCTAACCTTTGATCAACTTTGAAACAGTTAGTTCAGTTTGGTCACTTGGATAAAGTGTCTGCCGGTAACATTTTTGAGCGCAGTGGATGTAAACTTGCAAAAATGTCAGTTTTACCTTTTAGTAAAAGCACTTTCCTTTCTACATTTACTTTATCTTTTTTTTCATATTGATGTGTGGGACATAGTAATCGAAATCGTACGATTCTCGATTCGAATCGCTCAATTCGGTTCGATTCACATGTCCAACGATACAAACTGGTGAGATGAATCGAAAATCGAATGAATTGAAGTTGAATCGATCCTTCAATCGCGAATTGTAACTCAATCGAAGAATCGGTTGATTCTGGAATATGACGGGTTGACTCAAACTTGGTCGGATCTTTCGTATCGAACATATTTTTTGAGCCATTATGCATAGTTTTTTTTTCAAAATTTCTCAATAATTAGGTCTGTTAACCACACGAAGAGTCGTTTTTGGATAGAAAAACCTGAAGTTTTGGTGAAGTGAGAGTTTTGACCTTTGAAACCTTCATCGGAGTTGTCTCTGTGTTCGTCGGAGTGTTTTGAGATCGTCGGAGTGTGCTGTGTTTGTCGGAGCTTTCGTCTTCTTCTTCTGCCTTCTTTTTTCGTTGTTGAAGCTAGCGGCGAGTATACTTCTCTCATTGCCGAAGGCGCTAAGGTAGTTGGGTTATATTTTTCATTGCGGAAACAAGTGGTTGAGACCTGAGGGTTCAATCAATTTTATAACTTTTGTTAATCTTCAGTCCTTAACATAGTTGGGTACTTGGGTTCTACAGTTCTCCCTCTCTCATTGTAGAAAGTTCTGAAACAATAGTATTTTTATTATAATAAAAGAAACAAAAAATAATAAAAAAAGTTACTAACAAAAAATAAATTTATAATACTTTTATTATAATTTTAACATAAGTTACTAACAATGCAATATAAAATTATAGATCACGCTCGGACCCATATCTATTGTTGTACAAGCGTTTTACATATTAAACCACGTGAACATACAAGATTTTTATAGACTTGGGTCTAAAATTTTAATTTAATTAATATATCTTTATAATCTAATTGCAAAAATATATTTTTATTGCATTTTTGAAATCATGGCTGAATTGTTACGATTTACGATTCAGAATTAGATCATTTCGATTCACAATTCGATTTACAATTTGACAACTATGGTGTGGGATCCTTCCCTCATTGCAGTGCAAATAAAGGAGGCTTAGTACACCATGTTTCTTTTATTAATAATTATAGCTGTTTTTTGTTGGGTGTACCTTATGCCTTACAAATATGATTTTTTTGGTTATTTGTCTCACATTTCATTCCGTGGTTCACATTTAGTATTTTACCACTAGGAAGACCCTTCGTTCAAATTTGGGTGGAGAGTATTTCCTAATCGAATTCATTGACTTTTTAGTTGTATCTGATACTATTAATCAATTTTTATGTTCTGAAACTCACGCACAATGGTAGAATTGAAAGAAAATATCAACATATCCTTGATACAACTCGCTCCCTTCTTCTATTTAACTATGTCCCGGTTAATTTTTTGACTTTTGTGTGTGGAGAAAAGCAGTATTTATTGCAGTGTATCTTCCCAATTCCATGCCCATACCTCATCTTTTTGGAATGTCTCCTTATAAAAAGTTGTTTGGTCATACTCATAGCTACTTGTTACGTGTCTTTGGTTGTGTTTGCTTTGTCTTTTTCCCCCCCAAACGGGAGTGTATTGAACTTGGCGCTTGCTCAACTCTCAGTCTTATTAGGTTATGGTATTCAATAAAAAGGGTATCGTTATAATGATCTTGCATATAAACGAATTTATTTCTCTCATCATATTGTTTTGCTTGGGCGACTCTCATACTTTATTCTTCCTTCCAAATTTGCCCAGTCTCCAAAGAGGATTTAATTCATATTTATCATTTTCCACATGATGCTCCTTTTGAAGAGTTGTACTCAATGTTTTTGAACTTCCTTTTACGCCTTGTCCTTCGTTTATTTAATTTCCCATTTTAGTTTATTCTCACAAACAGCCTCCTTCTCAACATGTATCCATCAATTTTGACCCAACTCTCTCTGTTTCTGTAGATCTTGATCCTACCTAAATGGCACTACCCTCTGCGTGCTTGTACTCCATCAGTAAGATTTGGTTTTTCTAACATATGTTTTCGCCTTCTTATCCTGCTTTTTATTTGCTATTCGTACTTATTTTGAACCTCAATTCTACTAAAAAGCACGTACTGATTTAAACTGGATCAATGCCATGCAAGAAGAATTAATTGTTCTTTAGAAGATTTGTACTTGGGATATGTTTTCATTGCCTGTCGATAAAAACATTATTAGATGTAAATTGGTTTATAAAGTTAAAACTTATTCTGATAGTTCTCTTTCCGTTATAAGGCCAGATTAGTTGTCAAGAGTATTTCTCAAGAATAGGGGATTGATTACGAGAAAACGTTTGCACCTATAGCTAAAATGACTACAGTTCGTACTTTGATTTCTATTGTTGCACTTCGTCAGTGGCATCTCTTTCAGCTGGATGCCAAGAACGCTTTCCTAAATGGGCATCTTAATGAGGAAGTTTATTTGCGTCTATCTGCCTTTAGGCCTTTCACATTCTACGTGTTCTGGATGTCTTCCTTGTTGTACCCTTTATAGTTTGAAGCAATCCCTCGTTCTTTGTATGACTGCTTTCAGTCCACTGTTATCCAGATCGGTTTTACTTCTATTCCTTATGATTCTTCTATTTTTCTCCACCACACTCTTATTGGGATGGTTATTTTTTTTATTGTATGTGAATGGCACGATCATCAGTGGTTTTGATTCTACTGCTATCTCTGAAGTGAGACAACATTTGTTTTGTGCATTTGAGATGAAATATTTGGGTCCTCTGCGATACTTTCTTGGTATAGAGTTTCCCTAAGGGCTCTTTCTTTTCCCAATCCAAATATACAAACGAGGTGATCCGTTGTGCTTGCCTCATTAATGGTAAGGTTGTGGATATTCTCGTTGAGTTACATGCCATGTTCTTTTCTTTTGATGACAGTCTTGAGGATCCCACTATTTATTGAGAGTTAGTTGGTTGTTTTAGTGTATTTTATTGTGATTCGTTTTGATATTGCACATGTCATTTATGCGATGAGTCAATTTGTCTTTGCTTCTCGTTCCACTAATTGGGCAGCTTTGCTTCGCATTTTGCGTTATGTTGTAATTATTCCTGTTGAGTTGCATGCCATGTTTTTCTATTCGGATGGTGTTTTTGAGGATCCCACTATTTATCGAGAGTTAGTTGAATGTTTAGTCTATCTTATTGTGACTCGTCCTGATATTGCGTATGTCATTCATCTGATAAGTCAATTTGTTTTTACTCCTCGTTCCACTCATTGGGAATCTTTGCTTTGCATTTTGTGTTATGTTGTGGTACTATATTTCAAAGCTTATTCTTGTCTTCTTCATCTTTGATCATTTGGGCTTATGCTAATGCTAATTGGGCTGGCGATATACCTGATTGTAAGTCTACTACTAGTTTTTACGTATTTCTTAGTAACCTCGTCATTTCCTGGAAGAACAAGAAATAGTATGTCATTGCTTATTCTACTGTTGAAGCTGAATATCGTGCCATGGCTTATGCAACCGCTGAGGTTGTTTGACTTCGGTGGCTCATCTCTCTTTTCTCCTACTTTTCTCTACTGCGATAACAAGAGTATCAACCAAATTGCTCATAATCCCGTTTTCCATGAGTGTACAAAGAATATAGAGATTGATTAGCACTTTGTTTGCTAGCATATTCACTTTGGTACTATTGATCTTCCTATTGTCTCATCATTGTTGCAGCTTGTCGATTTCTTCATCAAAACTTGTATTTCGACTCATTTTCTGTTCTTACTTGACAAACTTTTACTGCTTACTAGGCTTCATGAGTTTGAGGGTGTTTGTGAAAGTGTATTTTGTATTATTTTGTTATTTATTTGTTTGTTAAAGAGTAGTTCAGTCATTAAGACTAGTTAGGGTTTTAAATCTTATTCTATATATATTATGTAACTCATATTTATGTTTAGGTGTTTTCTAATGAGTGAAATAATAAATTTTTCTTTGCTCTATTTTCCATCATTGAGGAGCTAAAGTTGGCAAGAGGCGGAGGAAGATTTGAAGGTTTATTCTATTGTGTTTAATGCGGATCATTTGTCTGGAGAGAAACTGTTGACGTTTTGATGGCATAGAGAGCTCATTTTTTAATTTTAAGAGCTTTGTTATTAGTATTTTATTTAGCTGGGAGATAGAGGGTTATTCTTCTCTTGATACTTTTTTTTTGTAGATTTTGTAGTCTCTTTTGACATAAACGGATGTGTATAGGGCTCTTTTGTTGGTGGCCTCTTTTGTAAAAGGTTGACATTCCCTTTATGCATCTTTAATAAATTTCTCTTTGCTTACCAATTGTCCCACTTGTTCGTGGAATGATAACAATGTGAATCAGAAGATGGTCTTGTGCCCCAAAATGTGTGGTAACATTGATGACGTCCTTAGTTAAGTATCTTAAGTGGAGTTGTAACACACATATGGTGTACTCCCTATCTTGCTTAATTTCTGATATTCTTCCATAGAAATCTCATATCACTTCTCCCAACTGAAATATAGTTAAGTAGTTTTTAATGACTTCATCCTTGTCAATTCATCATTACAACGCCTACAAATCCAACTGCTCAACAAAGCTGGGTAGTTGGCTTGGTAAATAGTAAAACACGCGGATGGGATTATGGGATAAGAAGATGAGCCCTGATGAAATTGAGAAAACGAGGTAGTCTGCTGGGTAAACTATGTACCCTTTTGATTGCCTCATCCTGTAACTGAATATACAATTCCTAGAATTCTCTCACATTTTGGGGTGAAATTGGGGAACTTGCATGTGTATGCAATATATATGTACATGTGTGAAACCATATATGTATGTGCTGTGTGTATATAGATGGAGATCTGTTGCGTTCACCATCTGTTTGATTGAGCTGAGCTTGGTTTTGTTTATACTTGCTTTCACCTGGAAATAATGTAGCAAATCTACTCCTCCCCTTGCAGCATATTCACAGCCATCAGCCATGAAATCTTAAAAAAAAACACACACACACACACACAGGGGTGAGTTGCAGCAGCTGTGAGAGTTGAGATGAGATGATACTTGTAAATGGGGGGATTAGATTAGGATCAATAGAGATTATAAAGTGTGGGAATGGTGAAAAACTATGCACAAGAATGAAAAAATCGGTTGGTTTCAGTTTGTTGGGTTTAGAAATTTGCAAACTTGTACCAAACCAAATAACACGCTTTTTAATTTAACAAAACCGAATTGGTCAAATCTTATGATAAAATCGATCGGTTTTAATCGATTTGGTTCGGTACAGTCAGTTTAATCGGTTTGTTTGGTTATTATTTCACCCTACATTTTCATTGCATCGGTGCAAACAGTTCAATAACCATGATTGACCCAATTGATCATAATTTCTTTATTGACGGCAATCATCTGGACTTGTGATTTGATTTTGCCCGGTCTTAGAAAATTTTATTACCTACTCTTTGACTTTGATGTTAGGATATGCCAATGGGTTATGAATGAAAACTTATTTAATGCCATCATTTATAAGATTGAATTGATGAATTCAATTGGAAAGCATAGAAATGGCAAACGAGATCTTATATCTGCCAATAAGGAGAATTTTAAGAGACAACATTGCTTGATTACAGTGTTTGATTAGGCCTTTTTACTGCAATTGGTGAATATTAATCTAGTATTGATCATTTTCATGAAATTATACTCATTTTGTGAATTTTTTGGGCCATCAATTTATGCTTGATTATGCTGTATATTCTTTTTGTTGCTGAGCTGATAATCAACGTTATAAAATCAGATATCAGGAGATGTTTCTGCAGTTATGAAGGCTTTGGAGGAAATTGGGACTCAGCTAAGGTCTGGCATTACGTTTTTTATTGACATCATATGATGCTTCCATTTTTTGTTGTTGTAATTATTCTAATATGTTATATTTTTATGTATAGGGATAATCCACCTAGTCAAGTAATTGCTCTAAGTCCAACATATAATTTTGGTTTCAACCGACCACCCCAACAATTTGTGGACCCAACTTCAGGTTATTCAATGCTTTTCAATAAAAAATATTTGTATTAGTGATCTGCCGCATACTGCAGCTGTATCAAACCTTAATTTTTTTTCTTATAACGACATCATCTTTAGGACAACCAATCTTGCAGCTGATTATATGACTCTGGAGATGATGGTTTCGGAAACAATGGTTGGTGGCTTGATTGGGAGATGTGGTTCCAACATTTCAAGAATCAGAAGTGAGTCTGGAGCAACAATCAAGGTATGGAGATCTAATTGTTGGCTGGGTAATACTTATAACAGAAAAGGAGTAATGCTTGCCTCTTCTATTTTGTTTCATAAATTTATTAGTTCACATTGTAGCCAAAAAGGAGTAATTGTGTGTGTGGTTTGTTCCATTGTCTGAGATAATAGTTTTTTTGTGGGTTACGTGTATTCCCATCCCATCTGTCTTTTCATGATGTATAAATCCTATAGGTATCAGTGTGTACTGTACATGGAGAATAGTAGCTTGTTTCTTGCTGAAATGTCTGTTTATAAGCTAATCTGATCTGCTGGGGAATTGAGGAGTTTTACATAAATGTATTGATTTTTATTCATATTTTTAATGAAATTCTCCTAATTAAACTTTCTTAATTTTCTGTCTTTTAAAAAATGTGTTGATTTTTGTTCTTGATCCTTAAAAGAATATGGTCATCATAAATGATGTCAAATGCTGATTATCTTCATCAAGATTTAATCAAGAGCTCCGAATTGAGATTTCAAACTTCTAGTTCCTAAACTCCCTATTATACAAGGGAAAGGGTTAATGTTAACATTTGTCCTCTCTCTCTCTCTCACTCTCTCTCTCTAACTAGCTATTTTCTCTCTTCATTTTTAAAAACCCATTTTTTTTTGTCTTCTCCAACTTTTTTTCTCTCTCTTTATATTAAACATAATTTCTCTCTATCTCCCATCAAAAATATATATATGCATACATATTGGCCAAAAAAATTGTTGATTTTGTGTGTATATATATATATTAATTTACATGTATCTTTTTCGTTATTTTAGAGTTAAATTAAAGTAGATCTTAATGATAATATTTAAGTATCTCTCTTAATAATTAAATTATTTATTATTTAAATTTAATTTTATAATTAAATTATGTTCAAAGTTCCTTTAGACATGGGTAATTACTAGTGTGTTTGTATACATATATGTATGTGTGTAAAATTTATTTTTCTTTATATAAGCAGGGGAGCGATGAATATCTTAGCTGAGTTCATGGGTCGGAAATTAGGAACTTGCCCACTATATTGCATTGTGAAAAACACTAGTATTACCTGTGCCTAAAGCCATTTTGAACATAATTAATATAAAATCAATTTTAAATAATGAATTTTTTTAAATATCAAGGGTAATAATATAGTAGGGGATTTTTAATAATCTCACCGTTAACTCGTTATATCACTAAAAAAATATACAAAATTTATTATATTTTTCGAACTACATATATGCATGTATATCAAAAATATATTTTTGATGAAAGATAAAAAAATGTTGAATTTAAAGTGAAGTGAGAAAAAATTAAATGGAGAGAGAGAGAGAGAGAGGGAGAGAGAGATGGAGGACAAATGTCATGTAGGACAAATGTCAACATCAACCATTCTCATTTGTAATATAGATTTGTGATGTCCAGGTTATTCTGTTGTCATCCTTGCAGTCGCTTTCTTTTGCTTGCAAACTACATGTCGTTGGAATTTGTTTTCACTCTGTATGCTTTCTCCCATTGCAGGTTTATGGTGGGAAAGGTGAGCAGAAACATAGGCAAATCCACATTGGTGGTAGTGCTCAGCAGGTAATATATGTAGTTATGGTGCCAAATAGATCCTGGATATCAAGTTACGAGATGGTTCAGGTTCAAAATACAAAAATATCAACTATGGTTCATATTGGAATAATCAACTATGGTTCTCATCGGACACCGACAGCTATAATATTTTATATAGGGAACACCACTTGATTTGAATACCAAATCAAGCCACGTCATGCTATTTTTTATGCCAAATTTGTCCTACAATCTTAACCTTTTTCAACTACACCAATTCGGTAAAACTTTTCAAGATTTTTATGGTGCACACATCCTATGTGCACATAGAAGGAAGAAAGTATAAGAAAGATTCTGAAGTAAAATAGGGATGAATATATTTCATATGTGGAGCCCAATAACGAAAAGGAAGGGGGTATGAAGAAAACTGGGGAAACCTAAAAATCTGACCAGTTTAATAATTTAGAATATAATAATTGTAGATTTTTCAAGGAACTGGTCTTGAGATTTGTGAACGCTTAACAGGTTGCATTAGCAAAGCAGAGAGTCGATGAATACATATATTCCCAGTTGATTCAACAAGCTGGTGCTCAGCAGTCGGTGTAAGTCTCATGCCTCTATTTTATGTTTTGATCCTGCTTGTGCTAGTGTGTTAGTTGTAAATGGATTTGGAGGTTGTTTTTTTTCTTTCTCATCCAACTCTGTAACTTAAACGTTCAAAAATGTTTGGCACGAGGAAATATTCTGCTTTTATGCTTAACACAGTCTAATACAACAATTTCAAAGCATGGTATTGCTGCCTGAAGTGGGTAGGAGATGCCTGATAATATTTTTCCACTGCAAGTAGCTTGGCATTGAAAAATTCTTGAAATGTGATAATAGTGGAAACATGTGTTGTGGAAAAGCCTCCTGGAGTGCAAGTTTGAAATATTTTTTAGACACCCCTGCTATTATATGACTCTTTTTATCAGCATATGCATGCCTTTGATTAAGATTTGTAGGCCCCGTTTGAATTGACCTGATTAATAATAGGTATATATATTCCCACATAATAAGTAATTTCATGGGATTAGTAGTGACGGGACTGCAGTCAATTTCATTAAAAAAAAATTAGATTGATTGGGATATGAATATGTTTTTTTTTCCCCCTTCGGAAAAGAAGTGAAAAAAAGAAAGTTGGCCTTTTTAGGATGCCAAACAGTATGGCTTAGATATGTCAAACAAAGGCTAGTAATGTTTATTTACTTGTTTACTGGACAAGTTTACATGACAGTCATTTACATTTATAACCCAGGGAAGGTGATCGAAGGGCCGATCTTTTTAAACTCTGATTGCTTTACATCATTTCTTATCAGTACTTATGTTTTGATTTCATATCCTGTAGTATTATGCTCTTTGCTCATGCTTTAAGTCTAAAAGATCAATTTTGCCCTTCTCACAGTGATCCTGCCGCGGGAATGATGACTGCCCTTGCTCCTTTCTTCACATCTACTGCCACAAGTCAAGTTCCCGCTTATCCTGGCGTGCCTTTCCATGCTCCACCATTATAAGGTATGAAAAATGCCCAATTGTACTTGATCGGGCCTACGATTGTCACCGCACCTCTAGTGTACAAATTGTGGTCTATTTTCGTGTTTGAAAAATATATGTACACAGAGCAACATTGTATTTTACCGATTGGAGCCAAAACATGTTTTAAGATTTATCATTTAGAATAGTTTTTTTAATTGGTAAAAGAGGCTTTTTTTTTTCTTTTCGCAAATGTTGGAAAAGATGCTTTGGGAGGAAATGCACTTGGTGTATTTTAGTTATTCCATCTGAGAATCTGATATATTGTCTCGGATTAAAGGTGAAAAATGGAATGAGGTTGGATGAAGGTGAGTAACCAGTTAGGTGGTGGTGATTATCCCCTTTGGCTGTTTTGATTCTTATCTTTCCTTTTTTGGCTGATGGCGATTTTGTGCTCGTATTGACATTGAGTTATGAAACTTAATTAAGGCTCGTTCGACTTAGAAGTTTGATTTTTTGATGGTGAGTTAAATAAGTAAAAAATTCATTTGATTAAAAAATTAAATTTTAAGTCACCATTCAAAGAGAAAATGTGATTGGAGATTTGATTTTTTGTGACATTAAGCAACAAGGTTAAAAGTAGGTTTAAATGTAGTTTTGAGACTGATGGGAGGAAGGAGAAAGGCTAACTATTGTGTACCCCCCCATTCAAATTCAATGACGTATGGAGAAATATATTTGGTTAGGATAATGTTAGTTTACTTTTGTTAGTTAGATGGATGACGAACGATGACTTTGAGCCACCAAATAAAAAAGTCACCAAATAATAATAATAATAATAATAAAAAAATGGCACGGGTCTTGCATGATACTTTAGAAGTGCCTAATAATTTTTGCTTATAGGAGGGAAATGAACTCTTATACTTGTGGGAACTTGTAATATGAGAAGTAAATGTAATAGGATTGTGCTTATTCATTTTCCAAAGGTTACATTTGAATTTGATTGTAAGATTATTTTTATGCATCCCTCTCCAGCAATCATCAAAGTCTTTCTGATTCGGCTGGGATTGGTCGAACCTGAGAATTAAATTTGTGCAGGGGTTGTTTCACTTTGATTTTAAGATTATTTGGATAAGTTTAGAACACTAACAGGTAAAAAAAATATTGGCCAATTTTGAAAAGTGTGTAAAAATGTGCAAAACATTGATGTTAAGTAAGAATTTCAGTCGTAGAAGCATTATTGTCGAGATTTTGGTGTTTGTAAATTAGTTTGTGAATTGATGGTGGTATTTGTGAAAGTACTGTCAGTAGTTTAGATTGTAATTTGTAAATTTTTTTATAATTTATAATTAAAATTAATAGTAAAAAATTAAAAATTAAAAATTGTAGCAGAAAGGCAAAAATTGCCAAATATGTGAAGGAATGGAAAAACAGATGAGCTCTCATTCAACGAGAAAGTACACTATCTGGTATTGCATACTCTTCTTGCTTACAGAGGGAACAATGTTAACTATAAGTGTCATCATTGGGCCTGTTGGCCTGTTATTTGGCCCAAGTTTGCTTAGTCCCTTGGGTTAAATCTCGGCCCTAAGTCTGATGCTCGGGTGGGTTTGGTAGTATTTGGGCTTGGCCTGGGTATAATAATTAAAGCATGACCCGTTGGCCCGCCTAATAGCCCCGCCCGGTGGCTCGCTTAGTAGAAATTATTTTATGTAATTAATAAAATTGTTTAATAAAAAAAATTGTTTAATTCTTGAATAGCCCAAAAAGTTAAAAAGTTCTAAGTTAAATTTTTTTTACAAAAATAAGGAAAAATTAGTATTTAAGTTTCAAGCTTACTGGCTCGCCCATTAGCCCCCGCCTAGTGGCTAACCTGCCCACCAGTCTGGTTTGAGTAAGTTTATTGGTAAAACTTGAGTTTAACTATTTAAGTTCAAACTTGATCTGTCACAACAAAAGTAGCTTGTGAAATATAGTTTGCGGGCAAGCTTAAGCATTATTTATGCGAGCTAGCTCAGTTTGGCTCGGCCTGTTGACGGCCTTTAGTTAAGTATATTAAGAAGCTTACTAAATAATATTGGTCTCGTTTGGCAATTTGGTTATGAGTTAGTCTTTTTGTTTAATATTGTTTTAAATTAAATAAGTAAAAATTCATTTAGTAAATCGTAATGGTGATTTTAAGATAAAAGGTAATAAATTACAAATTTAACTTAAAGTGACTTTAAGTCAAAAGAATCTTAATTTAAAAAAAAATTATAATAATTTTTAAAAATTTATATTAAATATTTATCTCGTTTGATAGATTTTGATAATAAATTTTAAAGATACGTATATATATTTTTTTAAAATGAATATATATAATAAAAGTTATGATATTTTTTAAAAATATATAAAACTATTTTATGTAAAAACGCAATAAGGGTAAAAAGCTAAAAGGTTTTGGGTTTCTAGCTTAGGCTTTTTTTATTTTTTTGACTTTAAGTTAAAAGATAAAAAAATTGAATTTTAAGTCATTTGTCAAACAAAGCCTAAATATTTACAAGTGTAGTGATGCTCACATAGTATGGAATCCACTAAAACATATGAATAAATAATGCATTTTGAGTATACTTCATAGTATTAATAGCACTTTGAGTATAGTTTTTAGTATTAGTAGCATTATTGTTCAGCAATGGTCAAATTCGACATAAGAAATTAAGAACTAGGAGGCATGTGAGACCCCCACAGATTTTTCTTAATCTACCATTTGTTTCCAATTTGGAAACCAAGATTTAGCTTGTATTTGCACTACTGTTTTTGTGTTTTTTTTAGTGAATTTTTTTAAACATTAATCCAAGTGAGTATATTTTTTAGATTCCTCTCGTTATTAAAATGAAAAAATAATTTTTTTTATCAAAACCTAAAAAAAGTACACATAAGACAAAAAAAGCCAACTTAGGATGAAAAAAACCAATTTAGCAGGTTTTTTAAAATTTTTTTATAATATTTTTATTTTTAGTAAATTTTTTTTTTAAAATGTGACTTAACGGGCTAACTTATTAGAATTCTCTAATTACGAAAAACTAGAAAAGAAAAAAATTTAAACTAAAATATAAAAAAAATCATTAAAAATGAAAAAAAACTTTGAAAAAAATCCATAAAAAATTCACTTTAAGTTATTTTAAGTAAAAAAAACTAAAAAATTCGTTTGGTTGGGATATGAATGGCTTTTAAGTCAAAAATTTAAAATAACTTTAAGTTAAAAGACAAAAATTTTTACTTAAAATTGTTATAATTTTTGAAAATTTATTTTTAGATAATTTTATGTTCAATATGTATTTTGTTTGATAGATTTTGACGAATAGATTTTAAAAATATATTTTTTATAAAAAATAAATATGTATAATAAAAATTATGATATGTTTAAATAAAAAATAAAAAAAAATTATGTAAAAAGCAAAAAAGACTAAAACCCTTTGAATAACAAAATAAATTTTTTTAACTTTCTAAACTTTTAAATAAAAGGACAAAAATCGAATTTAAGCTAGTAACCTAGTTATTATTGTATAAATTACAATAACCACACATATGAAGATATTAAAATACTTATATAACAAAAAAGAAAAGTTCATGTTGGCATTTATCTTACATAATATTTGGAGAAATTAAGATAAATCCAATCTAATGTTTGAGAATACGTTTTAATTCTCACACTTTATTTAATTTAAAATTTATATTACTCTTTGTTTAATTTAAAATTTTTATTACAAATAAAAATAGTTAATTTTAACATTTGTCATGGATAATGTTTTTAAAGTTAGGATGAATCCAATCTAATTATTGAGGATACATTTTCAATTCTTCTCTCTCTTTCTTTAATTTAAATAACCTATATCTATTATACAAGAAAAAATGAAGGATGCTGACATTTGTGCACTTTTTCTCTATCTACATTTAAAATTTTATTTTTTTCTCACTCTTTTTTTAAATTCTCTCTCCTTATTTTAAATTCTATTTTTCTTTTTTTTTTCTCATTAAAATATATTTTTAATATATATACATACATATTGCCTGAAAATTATAGCTGGTTTTATATTATTTTTAATTTACATATGTTTTTTGGTTACTTTGTTGAAATAAGAGTGAGTACATGATAAAAATATTTAAAATATCTTCTTTAATAATTAAAAATATTTTCTATTATTTAAAATTATTTTTATAAGGAGTGCTTGTAGAATTTTTATTACTAGTTTTTAGTTTTCTATTATTAATTTGTATGGTAAGTTACAAGTTTTTCAAACACTCATAACTTCTACTACAACTTATAGTTACTTTTTTTTATTTCAGCTACAAATTGCTATTCTTATCAAATATTCATAATTTTTGCTACAAATTACAATCTATAAATTACTACCAATAACATTTTCAAACACCCTCATAATTAAATTATGTTCAAAATGTCTCCGAATGCGAACGGAAGAAAAAATAATTGCACATATCAAAAAAAAAAAATCATACGAGGATATACGTGGTTCGGCACAACCTGCCTATATCTACGAGTGCAAGAGATAATCTACTATAACTGTAAAATGTACAATCCCGAGATTAAAAACACCACAAAATTCGACACCTACAATTCGAGCCCTGAAACAAACTTTGTTTTTCCGTTCAAAAGTTATTCCCGTGCCCCAGGTATTTCTTCATCTCTACCTCGTTGATTTTCTCTCTACGTGACAACTAAAATTATAGAGTTCTATTTATAAGTTAATTATAAAACTCCTAACCCCCATATAATTATAAAACCTTACATCTCAAAGGTGATTTTTCGCTCAAAGGTTATTCTGGTGCCCCCGGTATTTTTTCATTTCTACTTACATCTCTACCCCATTGATTTTCTCTCTATGCGACAACTAGAATTATAGAGTTCTATTTATAAGCCAACTCTAAAACTCCTAGCCCCCACATAATTATAAAACCCTACATGTATTAGACTTTTTATGGATTCATGACTCTAGCCCAACTCAAATTCCATTAAAATTAAATTCTAATTATACGGGTTCACAGAACATAAGACATACACTCAACAATCTCCACATTGACTTGAATTCTACAAATCACCTTGAAGATAACCGGTGTCAATGCTGATTCTATCGTCGTCGTTAATTTGCCACACTCAAACCAGTATAGCCTGCACCTCACCTCCACACCGTGATGCCCGATACTTATTCGTCGAGGTGTCTTGATTGCTAATCATTTGTCAAATCAAAAAATCATCGTCTGATTTGATTCCACATGCAACTAAATCCCTAACTGCATCCATTAATGATTAGTCTTCTATCATTGAATGAATGAGATTGCTTCCGATTGCCTCTTATCACCCGCAATCAAACTCGATTGCCCATGATCACCTTTGATCTCACTCGATCAAACTCTATCTATGTCGATTTGTTCAATATCAAAAAATCATTCAAAATCTAAAAATTCTGACCGTACCAATCAATTTGCAGTGCTTAAAAACCTTAAAAGACACATTCTCCTTTAATTATTTCACTATATATACAATTTGATATAGTAAAATAATTATAAACTGTCAATTTGAAAACCTTTCTTGCCACACATGATAAAAGCCTTTAAAGTTCAATTCATATCCCATAGCTAGAACCAATAGGGCACTTTAATAAATATCTCTATTTCTTCGGAATTGAAATCCTAGTAGGACCAAACATTGCTTCTTCTTCAAATCGTAGTACTAGCGCCGCTGCTCCTTGTTTTTTTTAAATTTTTTTTGTGCAAAAATTATTTTTGATTTATACGAACCGAAATAAAAAATGATACCTTATTTTCTTCACCCACCACAATTTCAAATCGTCAACCATTAGCTCTGATACACTTGTTGCGATTTGAACACAAATCCTCGAATGCGAACGGAAGTAAAAAATTATTGCACATATCAAAGAAAAATATCACACGAGGATATACATGGTTCGGCACAACCTGCCTACATCTACGGGTACGAGAGATAATTCACTATAACTGTAGAATGTACAATCATAAGATAAAAAATACTCCAAAACCCGACACCCACAATTCGAGCCCTGTAACAAACCCTGTTTTTTTGCTCAAAAGTTATTTTCGTGTCCCTAATATTTTTTTATCTCTCCCTATAGCTCTACCTTATTGATTTTCTCTCCACGCGACAACTAGAATTATAGAGTTCTATTTATAAGCCAACTCTAAAAATTCTAGCCCTCATATAATTATAAAACTCTACATGTATTAGACTCATTATGAATTCACGAATCCAGTTTAGTCCAAATACATGTGAATTAAATTATAATTATATGGATCCACATAATACAAGACATACACCAAACAGTGTACAAGTAATTGCTAATTATTGTATAAATAATTTGTTTAATTTTTTATGTGTAGATCATTACTCTTTGTTATTTAGTTTCAAATAATTTTGAATTTGTTGAAACTCTTATCTCATGATTAATGACTTCATTGAATGAGATGGGAAAAAGAATAATTTACTCACTTCCCTTGGAAAAGTAGTATAAATTGCATACTACCAAGCCTTTTGTGTCTAATAATTTATATAGTAGGACATGAGATCCTCTAGTCCCTTTTTCTATTTGATAGGAGATTTCCAATTTTTAAAAATTTCTCTCTTTATTTCAATATAATGGCTTTGTTGAGCTCTCGGCTTAAAGTTAGGCATAAAATTTTCTTTGATTTAAAGTTCAAAAAGTTGTTGATATCTTCTTCTCGTTTGACATACTCAAACTTTTGGCCCTTTTATTGGCTTTTAGACACTTTTATATATTTTTTAAAATGTCATAATTTTTATTAGATATTTTTATAGGACACTTTTAATTTTTATGAAAATTATATTTTTAAACCTATGTCTATCAAATAAGGTCAACATTGAATATAAAATTATGTAAATAAAAAAATATTGCTAGTTCAAGCAACCTAAGAAAGAAGTGAATAGAATTTTAAAACAATGATAACAATTTTAAATTTTTTTTGAAAATTCTTTAATTTCACAAGCAAATATGACAGATATTAAAATAATAAGAAAATTAAAAAGGTTAGGAAGAAAAAGTATAAACTAGACACAAAGAGTTATAATAGTTCGATTTCTTTAAAGCCTACATCTAATTCTCAAGACTCTCATTGAAAATTTGTATTATGATCGAATGCTTCATATGCGCATTCAAAAGTCTTTATAACATCAAGAAGTTCCTAAAAAATAATCTTTTATTTTTTTTAAAACTCTCTTGAGCTCTTTTTAAAGAAGTTCAATCACTCTCTTAAATGATCAAGGGTGACTTATCATCTTTTACAATAAATATGAGAGAATTAAAGATTCACTAACTAATACTCCTTCAAATAATTGGAATTAAATGAGCAAGGGAGTGCGAGAGTTAGTTGGAGGAGTAAATGAGCAGTAAATACTTCTTGAAGATTTTGAGCTTTAAATTCAAGCAATAGAATAATGTCCAAAAGTTTGCAACTCTCAAATTAACTCCTTATATAGCCATATGAATTAAATGACTGTTGATGGGTTGGTGGATGCAATTAATACTCTGAAATCTTTCTATTAGAATCGGCGCGAGATTTGAATTTCGTCGCAGGTGTTGACACAAAGTTGTTTGGTGTCAACACAAAATATCTAGGACTTAGTTCTTCAAGTG
Organism: Heliamphora exappendiculata; assembly: GCA_034768845.1. Classification (NCBI taxonomy): domain Eukaryota; kingdom Viridiplantae; phylum Streptophyta; class Magnoliopsida; order Ericales; family Sarraceniaceae; genus Heliamphora; species Heliamphora exappendiculata. The sequence goes on along the minus strand of JAOTRH010468340.1, from coordinate 7,267 downwards.
ATTGTGTCGATTCAAATCTTCGTTGGTGTCGATCTTCTTTCTGCATTTTTCTCACATACACAGGGGTGTCGACTCATGAAACATTTGGTGTCGACCCATGCATTTCTTCAGTTTTTCATTTAGGACTTCGGTGTCGACTTAGGAAATCTCAAACACTCTTAGACTTTTGGAGTCGACTCAGCTTGGTTTAGTGTCAACCCAAAATCCTTATTTTCGAAAGAAACATTTGTGTCGACTCAAAATTCTGTAGTGTCGACACTTTTAAGTTGGAGTCAAAAAATAGCTTGAAGTCCTAGTGTCGACCCATTTTTTTTGGTGTCAACTTATTTGATTTTTCGGAGGGTGTCTAGATGTTGACTCATGTAACTTTAATGTCGACCCGTAAAATCCGAAGTTTGGAACAGAAGGATCACTTGGTGTTAACTCAAAACACTTTAGTGTCGATCCAAAATAAATCTCACAAAGGAGTTGAGGTGTCAACCCATTCCGCATTGGTGCCGACTCAATGTGAATTTCAGTCTAATACTGGAGGTGTCGACGCAAATTCATTTGGTGTCGACTCATTTAAGTTTCTAAAACATCTCAAGTAAAGCAGTTAAGGTGTCGACTCTAAATTTCAATAGTGTTGACACACTTGAGAAATTCAAACGTGTTTTGCCTTAAAGTGTCGACTCCATTATCAATTATTGTTGATACAAAATATTCTTTTCGAGAATACCGAGTGTCAATCCATTTGATGTAAAGTGACAGTACAAATGGCATAAGGTGTGGGCTCATTAGTCATGTAGTGTCGAAACTACCTTTTTGAAAACTTTAAATATTATCTTTTTAAATCAGTTTAATTTAGAAAATAAATTATTAAAATTATCAAAATCTAATTAAAAAAATCCTTGGGCTAACAAATATTTATAATAATTTTTTTGACTTAAAGCTTTTTGGCTAATTTACCTTATTGAATTCCTTTTGACTTAAATTTACTTTATGCTAAATAAAATTTTAGTCTTTAAGTCATTTCTAAAATTCAGCAAATAAATTTTTTTATTTGATTTAAAGTGACTTCAATAAAAAAACATAGCTTAAAGCCAAGTTACAAAAAAAAAAAAAATCACAACCACGAATTAAATATGTATTGAGATTCTTATATCTCAAATCAATTATACAATTTTTATATCTACAAGTACATCAAGATAAAAGAAAATAAAATTTCAGTGCTCTTGGAACAATATTCAATTCAAATCACTGAATAATTATTCAATAACTTAGAAAATTTGTCATTAATGGAGTCTTTAATGCTAGTTAATTTAGTCGTTTTAGTTTCAAACAAATCTTGAATTGGAATCGTTATTGATTTTACATGTTATTAATTACATTTATTGCAATCCTTATCTGTTTTCTCAGGAATAATGGTTGGCATTCAATATCAGGCAATCCTCATCTGTTTACTCCCTTCCCTTGATTGCACATCAAGAAGTCTTTTGTGAGTAATTATTTATTAATTTTGGAATATTATACGATATTATCTATATAATATTTTTATTTAATAACATAATAAAAAATATTTTGTATAGAATAATGAGTTTATATTTATTGAATAGATATGAGATAAAAATAACTCAGTTAATGTACATATAATATTATATAAAAAAATATTTTTTGTTAGAAAACAATTATTGTGAGTTTTATATTTTTCTGCGACAAATAAACATATAGACAGAAAAATAAATGGTTATATATATATATATATCTGTATTTATCTCTCTATAATCTTTCTATTTCTCTCTCTACATATAAAATATTAAATAGTCTTATATTCCTATCTATTTCTCTCCATGTATAATCCTTCTATCCCTATTAAATGAGAAAAAATTAACGGACGTGTATTGCATGTGATCATTTAAGGGACACATGTGATCATTTAAGGGACATAGGGCTCTATTGACAACTAATTTAAAAATTAAATTTTTTATTTTTTTGTATTTTTAATCAACAAGTTAAATTTGATTCAAAGTAAATTATTTAGTAATTTAATTTTTAAGTTAATTTTTTTAAAGTTAGTTGTTTGGATAAAAAGTTAATTTTTTTGTTTTATGTTCAAAGTGAATAATTTTACCTTTCTATATATTTGATATTAACAATTATATATATATTTTTAGTGGTAATAAATAAGTTATGAATAAAAAATATTATTTTATTTTAAAAGTGGTGGGAGTTTAAATAAAATATTTTAAAAATTTGTGTTTTAATTTAATTTTTTAGCTTTTTATGCTAAACATGCAACTTTAATTTTTTGACGTTTTTAGCTAAAAAGTCAAAATTGCCCATTAGAACCTAATTAGATACTCTCTTTCAAAAACTTTATTCTAATGTGGAAAAAATTATTCAAACAAAGAGTATCTGGAGACATGAATATTTACATTTGTGATATGGCATAAAACAAAATTTTTTTGAGATAGAGGATCTCTTGCCATGCTAGGAAATGGAATCTCAAGCTTTTCTCTTTTATTTGGCACTAAATGTTCTATTTGTGATTTATCAAGCCCTTTTTCTCTTTGATTGAATCACATTTCATTTTTTTTATATCTCGAAATTATTCTATAATCTTACAGTTAGATACATATTTAAATAAAAAAAATGACAATCCTGACATCTTTATTTTTTTTCTCGTACTGTTCTTATATAGTCAATTGACCAACTATGCGGCGATAGAGTATACAATAGAGAGTGCCACCAAAAACAAATATAGAGAGTTCTAATCCCGAGTTACAATACAATTTTTCTTATAAATACTACTACTACTACCATCCTTCAATCTCAGTTCTAATTTCAAAAAGAATCATTGGATCCAACTTTAAAGATGATGAAGCTCTCTCTCATTTTTAGCTTCCTCATTGTTCTCATTATTTTCTTGCTAGGTATGTTTTTAGTTCATGTGTGTTATTGAATTTAACAGAAATATTAAGTACTTATAAAAGTTACTTAAAAAATTATTCAAACTTTGTCATGTGAATCATACTTCAAGTGAATTGCCATTCACTTTGAATAGTGAGTACTTTTATGAGTAAGTCTTACAAGTATGTTAGCATTATTGTGATTCTAAATATCAAAAAATTCGTTATTTCATCAAAATGTTAGAAATCACAAAATTGCTTGAGACACGATAATTGCGATTCAATATTTAACAATCAAGGAATAATTTTTAAGCACTTTGAAAATATTATGTGATGTTGTTTACATGATATTTTCTTATTTAATGACTTAGTGCAAAACACTCGAAGCGAAATAAATTAATCCATCTCTGTTGGATAAATAAAAAGTAAAAATGATTCACTTAATACATATATTAGATTTTTTCTTCGTCGGCATCGGCATCATGTAATGGCAAAATCACATCGTACTCCAAGAATGCGTAATAATTTTTTTTGCAACGGGGAGTGCATTGAAACAAATAAATAGAAGAATTTAAGAATGTACGATTTCGTGTCGAAATAAATATTTTAAGGAATTTCTTTATTACTTCGCTATATTTCTTCAAACTAATTAAACAAAAAATTATTTTTTATGATTCTACCAAAGACCAAAACTAATTAAAACATACTATTTTTTTTTAAATAACTTGTTTCGTGTAACCATTTATGTTTCAATATATACCCTAAAATGATAAAAACCTGTTTAAACATTTGACCATTTGTTATTGTTGTCCAAATAATGCAATATATAATAATTTATAGTCCTTCACGAATTCTTCTGCATAAATTACACTTCTACTTATTAAAAAATTATTTTGCAAATGATTGAGCATAAATAAGAGTAAATAAACCAGTTGGATTGTTCCTGTTGATCACTAAAGTGTAATTTTTTTTTAAAATTTAAGTTATTTAGTGGGTAGTGAACGCCACATTAGCATAAGAGAAGACTCGATCAATATATGCACGCTGATCATGTATAATATTTTCTATTTAATAACTTTTCTTAACTGCTAAAAGAGGTGTTAGACACCAAACTCGTAAGAGTCAGTTGAGTTAAAATATAAAAATACTAGACTAGTGGATCTAGTAAGTTTAATGTTTTTTTTTGTTTATAATTTGTAGTGTCATTTTTTTAAAAAAAATATTAAAATAATATTTGTTGAAATTGATGTAGAAAAGTTTTGTAATAAGTGAGCAGTTATGGTATTTGTATTTGGTTTAGGGTTAGATATTTACTGTTTATTAATTAAATGAAAAAGTCATCTTTATCCTTATTTATAGAAGTAAAAATTACGTGACATTATCCTTATTGGTAATTTGGCTTTTTTTGGTTAAAAATACAAAAAATTAATTTTACCCGTTTGGCAAAAAGCAAAACAACTAAAAAATTAAAAAGTCAAAAAATCAAATCAAAACATAAATTCTAATAATATTCAAATCAAGCTTCTACCACTTTTAAAATATAATAATATTCATTATTCATAATTTATTTACTACCACTGTGAATTATATATAATTTCTAATATCAAATGTATAAATAGATAAAATTGTCAACTTTAAACAAAAAAGAAAAAAAGTTAATTTTTTACTCAAATAATCAACTTAAAAAAAATTAACTTAAAAGCTAAGTTATTAAATAACCTACTTTCAACTAAATTTAGTTTTTTGATAAAAAATACAAAAAAATAAAAAAATTTACTTTTAAATTAATTACGAATGGGGAGTATGTGTTCACTAAATGTTTGCATTGCTCCTAACTTTCTTTATAATAGTATAGAATATAGATATAGATAGTAGAAACTTATTGTTCAATAATACTTGTTTTTGAATGATTATGGGGCAGCAGCGGCAACGGCGATGTCGGAAGAGATGGAAGAGAAAGATTGTTTCTTCAACAACCTGCAGGGCAAATGCGATGAAACCTGTCTCAAGAAATGCGCAACGGCACACCCTGCAAAGGAAGAGGATCCGCAGAGTGTGTGTAAGAACAAAGGCTGCGTTTGCTCGTACAAGTGCAACAGCAACAGTGATGGTGGCAATGACAACGGCTTGGAATTCAATTCCATGAAGAAGAGGCACTACCCAATAAAGTGCATATCTTTCATGTACAACATGACGATGGGGGCTCCCTGCGATTCTTGTAAGAATGATTGTGCCCATCAATATGCAAATAGTACGGGGAATTGCTACACGAGGCGATGGCAATGGTGTCAGTGTGAGTGGCCTTGTTAGATGGATATGGTGCAATGGGAGAGCTAGAGAGGAGATGAGAGTTTCCAGTGTAGGGGTGCATTCAATAAAATAAAAAACAAAACTGTTTGGTTTTTTTTTATTTCTTTGTCATCGGTGTTCACGGTGTAGGGTTATGAACGAATTTTCAACATAATTTTTGAAATAGACGATGGCGAGGAAGATGAAGAACGAGTATGAGATAGTAATTACATACTAAAAATACAATATTTACGTGGTTCAACAAAAGTACCTATGTCCATGGCTGTTGTTGGTTTTTCCTATATGAGGCAAAGATACATAGTACAATAATTTTTAAGTTATTTTTGTGGTTTTAAGGAGATTATCAAAATTATTATGATACTGAAAAAATATCCCAAACGATATAAAAGTTTAGGTTAAAAAATGTTCTGGTGTGGTGACACTCAAGTGCTCAATGAGTGTTTTTTTAGTGCCACATTTTAAAAATAACAGTGCGGTCTAGTGCTCAAGTGCCCCGCGAATGCCACATTCTAGATTGCTGTTGATCGAGCGCCCAATTAGTCCCAATTAGTTCTCTGCTAACATTATTTTTTGTAATCTCGTGTTCTGACGCTTATTAAGCTCTACACAACTTAACATAGTTCAATTTAATATAATTTTAAATTAAAATAATTATCAAATTATTAGACACAGTTCCAACAATTTAAGACCAGAAATGAGACCATAAAACATTTTGTAGAAAGAGGTAGATAAAGAAGATAGCAAAAAAAAAAAAACCATAAAAGGCAAATAGGCCTTGATTGGCTAAATTTTATTAATTTTGCTTATTTTTTGTTTTTTTGAATATTTTTTATTTTTTGACTAAACTTTTTTATTTTTTTTGAATTGTCTCAATAAGATGAATAGAAAAATTAAATTTTTTTAATCAAAATACAAAAAAAATTCACTAATTTCGTCTTTAGTGAACGTTTTTTTATCTTTTAATTAATTATTTTTACTTTTTGATTCATTTTATTGAGAAAATTTAAAAAAATAAAAAAAATTAATTAAAAAATAAAAATATTTTAAACACAAAAAAAAAATCAAAATTTAGCCCAAATAAAACCATTTCCAACCATACACCTTATAATTTACTTAAGTGATTCTCTAAAATAGTAAAACGGGAGTCACATTTTTATTCATAACTCTAAGTATACTCTTTATTTTAAGTAGTCATAATTTTTTTAAAAATAAATATATAATAAATATGTAAACTAAAGTATATGTATATATATACACATATACATCTGAGTTATATATATATGTAAACTAAAGTATAGATATACAGCTTAGTTATATATATATATATATATAAACTAAACACATGAAAGAAAATGAATCAACGAGAAGGGGGAAACGAACCGAAAAAAAGAATCGTGAATTATGGAAAAGAAGAACCAAAGAAGGGTACTGGTGAAGATGGAGAAGAAAGAGCTGAAGAAAAAGAACCAAATAAAGGGAAGAAGAATCGCGAGAATCGCTTGTCAAATTGATTAAAGTCTCGTCGAGCCAAAAATCAAAAAGTTAAAATGGCGAGACTACTGGCGAGGCCATTGGAGTGGTGATTTTGGAACTTTCTCGTCAAATTAGCGGAAGAGGGAGAGATAGGAAGTGATTTGGAGATGCTCTAAGTGGTGATACGAAGTGATTTGGAGATGCTCTAAGGCCACCAGTGACTAGTTGTTTTAAGAGAGCATTTCTCTCTAGTTCATCAATAGACTAGAGGAATTCAATTTTTTTATTTTTGGATTTAAAATCGATCTATTTTGATGATTTGAACCGTGTATTTTATTGTTCTAAATATATATATTATTATTATAAAAAAATTAAATTGATCGAATACTTATAACTGTCTTAACAAATAACGTTTGTGTTAATAAAAATAAATTATAATTTTTATTTTATTAATACATATGTAATTTGTTAAGACATCAACTTAATTTTTTTCAGTAAAATTATATATATATATATATGTATATATATATTTAGAACAATAAATAATTCAAATTATTAAAATAAATTTATTTTAAATCCCAAAAAACCAAATGAGT